>JAOUQZ010056822.1:0-21340 GCA_028564935.1 Neosilurus hyrtlii
AATATATTAATAATAAAATGTATTACAATTTTTCATCTACGGGCAGCATAAAATGATCCAGAACACCTAATGACATAAGTAATGATTGACGACTGACCATGGCGTCACATATCAAGTTTCCCAGGTTACATTCCCGAAATCGACACTCTTCAAATGTCCCATTAAGATAGACCAGAGTCTGCCCCACCACCTGAGCTGAATAATTAGCCAGGTTAACCTTCCACTTCTCCACCTCCTCCTTCATCCCGGGATCTACAAGAACGAGACAACAGTGTAGAATTGAATTCAGATGCATTCGAATTAATCCAACCTAATCTTCGGCTTTAGTGTGCATGCACTTCAATAGATTGAGCCTAGAGTGATACGGGAAGCAAACCCCCACCTGAGACGCCACACCTAAGAGCTACAAAAAAAAAAAAAAAAGGGATGGTGAGAAGCGTACAAGCAGCCAAACCACGACCAGGTTCTTATCTGATCACACCTGCGCGTAGAATGTCAAAAAGCACACGACTCAGACGTCATCCCCGATAGACTCCAACACGCATGTCGAGGTGCTGATGTACGCATAAAGAACTAGCGTGTGTGTCTGCACTGACATGTCAGCATCAAAACTAAAGTGGTGATGAAAAAATGATGAGCTGGTTTGTATGGTCGAATTTGGCGCAAGGTCACGGTGGGGACGGTATGGCGGTGTGGGGAAGGATTACTCCCCATCATGATGATGATGAAGATGATTTCTCCATGCTCGCAGATTATATCCACATAGACACGTGTGAGATTTCACTTTTTTATTATGTTTTAGCAAATTCAATAATAATAATAATAATAATAATAATAATAATAATAATAATAATAATACTGTTATGAAATAACACTCACCCCCCACACCTCAGTATCATTAATATAGCCCCTAATAGACCAACATAATAAAGCGTTTTAGGGATAAATAAACAAACAAACATATAAATAAGTAAAAAAACAAATGAGCAAACAAACAAAGAAATAAATAATGGAAGGAGTCTCCAGTTTCAGCACTTTGTAAGACAAAGAGTTTTTGTTTTCTGGTCTATGGAAACCAAATTGGAAAAAAATATAAAAAACTATAACTGGCAATACACTGTGACCGAAATATCGCCATGGACCACAGCGAGATCTTTTCCCTTCCTGCTGCTTCTGTTTGCACACCTGACGGTAACCTCTGTGGACGACAAGCTCATTTCTACGGTCTTTAATATTAAAGGAAGTTTATAGATAAAGTCATCATCATCAAATGAATAAATGAAATTAATTAAATTAAATTAATTATAGATAACGTATACCACATGAAAAACTTGTGAAATGTGAAAATGTTTCAGCATTAATATTTACAATATATACTTAGGTAATAATTCATTAAGAAGCGATTTGTTTTTCCCTGATTCAGATAAATGAAGTGTGTCTGTACCGGACCGTACGTTCCTCTCCAGTTTGCACATCACGTATCTGACTAAAGGTCTCTTTCCAGCACTCACCTTCGGGTATACTGCTATCCAGCAGGATTGGATTTCCAGAGGCTTTCAACACGTTCCCATCAGAATCAAAGGTCACTTTGAGGTAGCCGAGGTATTTCCCAAAAGCGTAGCCCTGGACCACTGGCACCTGGCGACCATCGTTGGACTGTACCATTACTGGGTAGGGTCCCGCCGGGACCTCAGTGGACGGGGCAGACCCTGTACACACACACACACAGAGATCACTGACAGTAAAAAAACGAGTGGATGGATCCAGCCCATAGAGTTTGCATGGAGAAAGTGAAGTCAGATTAGAACTTCCTGGTAAGCATCTCGCCAAATGTCTCCTGCGCAGCAAAAGTCTCACTTTAATCATGTCTGTAGTAGCTGCACCTCAATTTTTTTTTTCTGGCTCACTTTCCAACATCGACGCCAAAGAAAAAAGGTCTCTAATACTAATTAAATTATTATTTATTTATCATATTTATTTATTATAATAAAGAAAACAGTACAGTCATAAGTAGTGAACTCTAAAAAAGTTCTCTATATAAAAAAACAAACAAAAAAAATAAACCTTTAGACGTAAGGGGCGGTGCTGGAGCAACGGTTGAGGCTCTGGGTTACTGATCCAAAGCTCTTGTGGGGGGGGGGGCTTTTGGGGGGGGGGGCTGCAAGCCCCAGCAGCACCATGCTGCCACTATTGGGCCCTTGAACGAGGATTTTAACCCTTGATTGCTCAGTTGTATAAAAGAAATCCCCAATCTAAGTAGCTCTGGATAAGGGCATCTGCCAAATGCCATAACTATAAGTAAAGTGATTTGATGTAAGCTGCTGTTCTTCGTGAGTAAACTTAAAGGCCTTCATCAGCAGATCCTCACGTACACTGACTGTTTGGTATAAAAGCTACAGTGTTGCCAACAGTGGAAGCTTTTATGGAGTGTGTCGTGAAGGCAGCACGATTTGTCATAGTACAGCTGGCAGATCCACTCACGCCGATGCTCCTAAGAGGCTCTCTCAATAGTAGGTCATATAAACTATTCCATAAAAAGCAAAACCGTTCTGGTTCTCATTACCATTAAAAACAAAAACAAAAACAGCTGTTACCACAGAGCTCTGTCCATTACGCCATCGTGGCTGGATGACATTACTGGGACGTATTCACACTAACGTTTTTATTAGTGTGCGATATTTTTGTTTTATCACAGTTAACCTGGACTACAGCGCCTAGTCGCCATGGCATTGTTTCAACAAACCTAAACAGCATCGCATCATTTCTCCATCCAGTTCCGGGTTCGTTTCTCACCGATCTGAATCTTGAACTGACGACGGGGGGGGGGAATCCAACCGCTCCGTAAAGTCTTCTCCAGCACAACCCAAAAACTTTCAGTAGGGTCAGGGTCAGGACTCTGGGGCGCCGATACACACGTGAAATTCCTCACGTGCTCCCTGAAGCACGCTTTCATGATTCGAGCCCTGATCTTATATCCGCGTCATCAGGGAAGAAAAAAGTCATTGAGGTCGTCAGCTGACTTCATTTTATTGCCACGTTTATGTTGCTGAGCCTCGACCAGACCAACCGGAGCTTAACTCCTGTTTTATTTGGTTCGAATTTCCCATCATAAATTGAAGATGTTGATGTAAAATCAACCCGATTCTGGATGGATATAGATGTTGTGTAGTTTTACTGAACACGTGGGACTTTTTCCCTGCGATGTGTTTTATCCTCGGCGATTCAGTACATTTCTAATCACGCCTAATATCACTGCTTTTTTTTTTCTCTGCCTACAGTTCAGTAGGTTTGTTTGTCACCACTAACAGCGGAAACGTACCACTGATTTTTTTCTTACCGCGTCCTCAAACTAAGCTGTTCAACTTAATAAACTTATTAAACTAAACTCAAACTAAGCTACGACAAGGTCTCAGCATGGACCGTTCACTCCCTCCTTCACATTCTGTTCATACCTGTAACCAGATTTCATTTCAAGGAGGCTTTTACATGTGGCTCTGTTTTCAGCAGTCAAACCACCCCCCCACCCCCACCCCCCCGTTCTCCTTACCCAACTACTGACTACTAAAGAAATGAAGAAGAGCTCAGAAACGCTGAAAAGGAACTTTTTTTGCAATGTTGACTGAATCGTTTCCACATGACATAATGTTATGACAGAGGGATCAGTCCAGTGCTGCGTCGGGGTAATGACAGAAGACTGGAAAATGTGAACCGAGAACAAAGCTTAGCAACACAGTGGGTCACACGGTGGGTCAGGTTACAACCGTCCCCGCGCAGTGTTCTTTTAGGAACCGGGATGCGCACGGTTAGAGTTTTGCTGAATAATCCTCGAACGTTGATCCAGAGACAAGTAAGAACGCGCGGCGTCGTCCGTTCTCACGGTCACTGCTGAATCGTTATCTACAACCTGCAATCGTCTTTACGGCCTTCGTCTTGCACTGATAACAGGATGCACAGAATCCCCAAACCCTACCGTTTCCTTGCAGGAAGCTTCCAACTCGTAATTTTCTCAGCAGTGTGTTAGACTGAGCATTTAACATAAGATTTCAAGTTGTACCTGTGAATAAAAAGGTGTTGGTGTGTCCACCGATCACCACGTCCACGCCGCGGACTTTCGTGGCGATCTCTTTGTCCATTTCGAATCCGGAATGGCCGACGGCGATGATCTTGTTGACGCCCAGCGTGGTGAGCTTGTCGACCTCTCTCTGCAACGCAGCGACCTCCTTCTCAAAATGCAGGTACGGCCCTGAGGCCACAAGGAACAAAATAATCCTTAAAGATCTCAAACTAAACCAAGATTTACATCAGATATTAGTTTTAATGCTATTTTTAAAGCTTATCACTTCAGGAAATCACCACTGCATGAACATTGTTTACTCATCTATAATAGATCGTATCATTCTTAAAAGCTTTTGGGTTATGCACACACTTTTATAACAACTTTTTTAACTGACTTTTAATTTTATTTATGCTTTATTTGACAAATGTATGGTATTAGGTCCACTGGTGTACTCTATTAAGCATGCTAGCTATGTTGTTTTATTCTATCCTACAACACTAGATATTAACAACTGTGCGCTCTGATTGGCTAATTTTCTCCTAGAGTGTCAACTCGTATACTGTGAGCTGAAATCTCACTACAGGAAAAAAAAAACAGAAGCAGTAATGACTTGTTCTATGCTGACTTTTTTTTTTTTTTTACAATTCAAAAGTGATTCTCTGAAAAGAAAAGAAAAAAAAACTTCTGGAATGAAATGAAAGTATTTTATGGTAAAAAAAATTTTTTTTTTAGGTTTTAAATTTTTCCCACCAGCCTAAAGCCAGCGTCTGGAGAACAGCGTATTATACCCAGCAGGAAATGCTGCTAGCTACTTCGACTAGCAAACTGGTTGTTTTGTTTTGTTTGTTTGTTTGTACACTTGACTCAATCTACAAAAAGCAACAAAATACCGAATGATTTCAACCAAACACAATTTTTTTTGGTTGACTGAAATGAACAGACCTTCAGCTACCTTCATGCTAACCAGCTAGCTCTCTCCTAACCAGCTCTCCTGTAAAGATTTTTCATTTTCAGGAATTTGAATATTATTATAATAATAATAATAATAATAATAATAAAAATCACTCAGAGGATCCATGGAATAGAATAAAACGGTTATTCCACTTCGTCTTGTTGTGAAGGCTAATGCTAGGCACGGCTGTGAGATCATACCGTGAGATCCCTGGTTGCAGGATAACTTTCATATATAACAAAAAGTGGTCCTTGGACTATCGCTGGCTTAACAAGTTCATACATAAAAGTGTATTATTATTATTATTATAATTATCTATTCATTCATTCATTCATTTTCTAAGCCGCTTAATCCTAATTAGTGTTTCGGGTAGGCTGGCGACCCATCTCAGCCGACTCCAGCCGACTCAGGGCGGGGTACACCCTGGACAGCTCGCAAGGCCACCTAAGGGTCAACAAACACACAACCATTCACACCTACACTCAAACCTAGGGGCGATTTGGAACAGCCAATCAGCCTACTG
This sequence comes from Neosilurus hyrtlii, assembly GCA_028564935.1. Lineage (NCBI taxonomy): Eukaryota > Metazoa > Chordata > Actinopteri > Siluriformes > Plotosidae > Neosilurus > Neosilurus hyrtlii. The sequence goes on from JAOUQZ010056822.1 coordinate 5,533, forward strand.
TGCCTGTTTTTCATTATGGATCAATGAATCACAGTGGGGCGGTACGAATGGGTCCATCCAGCACTAAATATCAATATATTTATCAAAATAAAGTATTAGGAAGGACTGGAAGTAAAATAACACGTTATGAAAGAGTGGATCAAAATGCGGTAATATTAAAGTGAGAATCCAGGTTCTCCAAGGCATGGCCACTTTAACTGAATATTTAAATCAGACTGTCGATTTTTTGAATGAATTTATTCACAAAGAATAAATCCAGCTCCATGTACCTGGCATTGACAGAGTGGGCGTCTCCTCTGATGTGTATCCAACTACTCCGACTTTCTCAGAGCCAACAGTGAAGACTTTGTAAGGAAAATAAAGTCCGCTAATCTGTGACGCAACAGGGTCGGTAGCCTTGATGTTAGCACTGAGCACAGTGAAGTTCACTTGCTGCAGGAAGGGCTTGAGACCTCCCACTCCGTTGTCAAACTCGTGGTTTCCAAGAGCCTACAAGATGGTGATGCAAAGGGAATAAAAACAGATGTGAATAAAAGTGTCAAGCATCAATGCAGTGAAGAGCGTCGTAGCTTATACTTCTTCACAAAACCTCTCGATTAACAATTCTACGGTTTCGGATGAAGATCATTTCACTGACGGAAGTTTAGCCAGCAGGAAACGAAGCTCCAAACTCCAAACTTTTGTTGGACTCATTAAAACGAATGTCCAAATCGCTAACGTAATTATCCTCCGCAAACAACAAGTACAACCCTCTAGATACTCCGAAAACAGCGACAACCCAAGAGACCGAAAAGCAGCTGCGACCAACCTGCTCCTGGAGATCTACCTCCGTAACTCGCCGAGATCCGACAGCTAAGCTGTCACGCTAATTATCGACATGAATTGAGGGCCGGCTCGAAGCCTTTCACGCCTATTACAACCATTCAAAGGCTTCGCTAAGCATCAAAGGCTTCGCTAGACGCGGATGCAGGTCTGGGCTTTGGGGGAACTTTGCGGGACACCTGACCTTAAAGAACAGGATGAAAAATCCATCGTGTTCCAAGAAACATCTTTCGGAAAAGGTGAATCGCGTGGGGTTGGGGGGGTGGGGGAACGCCTTCGCTGTTTACGTGAAATCGCTGTCCCAAACCACCAGTCGAAAATGTTCTGGATGCGATAATGACGGCCCTGGTGGTTAGCAGGTGAACAGAGATACTTCCAGAGGACAAAGCAGTTTCACTAGCACCCTAATATTTTCCGAACCTCCACCCGTGACAACGGCGCCAAACACCAAACACCAACTCACCAACCTCTCCCTTCTTCTGGTAATTATGATGGAAATGTCGACACAAACAATTTAGTGGATGAAGTCCAAGTCATGACTTATTGTTCCTTATAAGTTTTGACTTTGAAACTACAGAATAGACAAAAATAAACAAAGGGTAAAATTTTTTAATAAATAAATAAATAAACACTTTACTGTATTTTATTGTAATTTATTTTTGGATTCTGTTTTGTACTGCTCACACACTGTTTTTCGCTCCTCTTTCTACTTATGTGGCATACAGGTCTACACACACACACACACACACACACACCCAGGTTTAGGGTCAACCGTCCCACCCAGGCGCTGCCGCAGACTAAGGAAAGAACTTTGTTACAGAGGAAGGAACAGACGGATTATAATCACATCAGCTTGTTCAAGCCTCAGGCTTTCTACAGAAAATAAATCCACACCTTGCGTCTATATGCAGAAGTGCATACGTGTGAAATTTGTATAGAAATGACAGTTTGGAGGTTTTCTTCTATGAGAACCCTTGAGCTTAGGAAGTTCTCAAATATCACATGACAGATCACGTGTTTCTTCAAATCGCAAACCAGCAGCTCGGACAGTACCGCCACTGGGATGAGGCAAAGCCATGGCAGCTTCCATCTCGGTGTTGTTGTTTTTGTTGCTGGTCCTGTTAAACCTGGTGCAAACCGAAACGAAGCGAAACACACGATGGTGGAGTGGGCAGAATCACGTTCGGTGTCATTTTTACGTTGTCTGAGGCCTTTTCCGAGGTTTTAAGCGTGGTTTTCCTAAAATATTAATAAGAAAATCTAAAAATTTGATGCATTGCCAGTTTTCGGATCCGGGCGCTGATGAGAAACCTGGAAATTTTCTAAAATTTGAATCCATCTTGTGCGCATACTGCACCGACACTACATACAGTATTACTTATAAAATCTCCACTGCGTTTATATTTCATTCTATATATTTTTATATTCTATATTTTACATTTTTATATTTATATTCAAACCTTTAACCTTGTCCTTCAAATAGTTATTATTCTTTTTCTTTTTCTGCTTGATATCGATAGTTTATTCTTTACATTTTAGGACAGTCGTTACAAGAATTTCACTACATATTGTACTGTGTATGATTTTGTACGTGACAAATAAATTTGAATTTGAATTGATAGTTTCAGCTTAGACAAGCTTACATCCAACTCTACAGAATGTCTTCGTCTACCGTCGGGTTACAGTTTCACCTTCACTAGAACTGAGAGGCTCAAACTTGTCCTAGCATCACCAACACCCCCCCACCCCCCGCACACAGTGAGCTCCGTGAAGACGTCCCGCCAAGGATGGAGGGGGAGAACCTGAGTCGCTTGCACAGAGCACCGACCTCAGCTCCACTTGCACATGTTTGGGATGAACTAGAATGCTAACTGCCCCAGGTGTCCCCGCCTGACATCAGTGCCTGACCATAATGATGATTTTGGGGATGAATAATCACAGACCCCCCCACAGCTACACTCCAAAATCTAGTGGACCTCCGTCCCAGAAGAGAGAGACAGCAAAGAGGAACGAATCCTGGAATCCAACAATCAGGAAGGAAGCACGTATGAATGTTATGGTTAAGTGTTCATAAACTTTTGGCCAGATGTGGTGTGTGTGTGTGTGTGTAATTACCAAGAAATTACATCAAAATATTATGCCACATTGTGTGTGTGTGTGTGTGTGAGTGTGTGTGTGCTACCAGTCAAAAGTTTGGACACACCCCCTATTTCAGTTAAAATGAGTGTCCAGACTTTTGATTGTTACTGTACGTTATAGTTATAGCAGATTTTATAAACACCCCCCCCCACCTTCCCCTGAACTTATGCTCCAATCCACTGTACCCATATCTCCAAAAAACCTTCTACAGCCAAGGTTTGTGATGAAAGGGCGATGGGACGGTCATGCAACTCATTATTTGGGAAATGAGGAACTTTGGGCAACATTCAACTTGTCTGATGTTATTCCAACGATTTAAGCCTATTTAATATAAATATAATATCGATCTATCTCCCTAGGGACAACCCTTGTTCTTATAAACATAAGTACCAGTCACAGTCACAGTCACACACACACACACACACACACACACACACACATATACCCGCCTCACAGCAAGAAGGCCCTAGGTTCAAAATTCCTGGGCTCGGGATTACAGTGTGGAGTTTGCATGTTCTCCCCGTGCTTGTGTGGGTTTCCTCCATGTACTCTGGTTTCCTCCCACAGTCCAAACACATGTACATTTGGCTTACTGGCTGTTCCAAATTGTTCCTAGTTGTGACTGCGAGAGTGAATAGTTGTGTGTGTGTGTGTGTGTTTCCCTGCAACGGTCTGTCTAGGGTGTACCCCTCCTTCACCTAGAGTCGGCAGAGATAGGTTCCCTAGCCTCTCCAGACCCTAGTGGAATTAAATGGTTCAGCAAGAGAGTCAGTGAGTTTATATATATATATATATATGGTAAATCTACACCTCTATGTGGACCCTGTTTGGACTCTACTGATATAGATATATATACTGATATGATTTATACCAGAATTATATGCACCATAAACTATTCCATGGTAATGACAGTAAAGCAGCTGTAAATAATTAAGTTCTATAAAAAGCCAAGATCTGCTCCAACTGTACCTTACGGACTTTAGATTACTTGGTAGACTCCAGACTGTAATCACATGGTATTACTTAACCATATAATTTCTCAAGGGAGTGCTCTTCACCCAGCTGCGCGTCGCACTGTATCACTCTGTGGTCTTTGTGCAAAACTTCCTTTTGTACAAAACGGAACAAAAAAACAACAACAAAACAAAACAAAACAACAATTATGGTGCAACCGTCGCTTAGATACAGTACGGGCTACGAGAATTCATCCAGTGCTGAACACAGAGAGGAAAGTAATAACTGGGGAACGCCGTGTTTGTTCAGACGGGTTTTCTAATAACATGTCACTTCTACTGAAATGTTAACATTCATCTGTGACTTAAACAGCATTACGCTGGGAGTGAATACACCACCGCATATCTGCATTCAGTGAAATACAGCACCTTGGGTAGGTTACAGACCACAGAAAGAAGATTCTAATACAGCAGAGAAGGTGCTCCAACATTCAGAAATATTTACACCCCCCCTACCCTGGAAAATACCGCGATAGTAGATGTCGGACGCAAACTTGGCAAGATGAACCTGGATGCTTCGCCTCACACAGCGAAAGATTTACAATTATTTATCTTCTTTACTCTCTCACTGATGTGCTGAACTGCTTAATCCTACAAGGGTTACAGTCAGGCTAAAGCCTATCTCAGCCAACACTGAGCTAAGGCAGGGTAAACCCTGAACAGCTCACCGGAACAGACGATGCAAGGTCCACGCCGAAGCACCAGGGCCGTCTTCCTGCTAACCACTACATCCCACTCAGGTCGACATGGGCTCTCTGACAGGGGTCTTCGGACTGTCGAGGGGACCGGTGAAGGTTGTAAGGCAACTGATGTTGCAGAGTAACCTTCAGAAATGATGGTGCCTATTTTCCTTTGCTATGTCACTGTGTGTGTGTATATATCTCTTTATATATTTATATACATCTCTCTTTCTCTGAAAGTGGGTCAAGTTTAATGATTCACATTTTACCTAATATCTTCCAAAAACTATAAAGAATTTAAAGAGCAATCCCTGCCCAGACTGTTGCACATGGACACATCCAAGATACGTCAGACAAAACAATTTGGATACATCCAGCGAAAGAAAAATATTAGGTTGCAACGTGTGGACGAAAATTGAGACTTTAGTTTTTTTTAAATGTATGTTTCATGCCATGCTATCGCTGAAGTGTCAACTCAAAGTGCAAACAGATGGATTTGTAATAAAGACATCGCATCAAAATTTACACCCAAAGTAGAATTTCCTGTTGTTCATACTCTGTGGACTGAGAAGCGCACATGATGACTCACCAGAAACAATTTGGTGTCCATATGGATTTATTCCTGTTTGTTACTAATAAAAGTGCAGTTATGTGCATGAGGTAGTTCTCTCACCGTCTTAATAACAGTACAATGGTTCAGGAATTTATGGCCAACATAGAGGGGAACAAGCAGGACTACACTGAAATTTAGGGACTGAATGTCTCACTTTATGGTACCAATTTCAAAAAATGACCTACACACACATAAATATATATAATTATAGGGTATAACACACACATATACACACACACACAAATATAAATATATATATAACTATAGGGTATAACACACACACACACACATATATATACACACACATTTATATATATATACACACACACACAAATATAAACATATATATTACTATAGGGTATAACACACACACACACACACACACACATATATATACACACATTTATATGTATACACACACACACATAAATATATATAATTATAGGGTATAACACACATACACACACACAAATATATATACACACACACACACCTATAAACATATATAACTATAGGGTATAACACACACACACATTTATATACACACACATAAATATATATAACTATAGGGTATAACACACACACACACATATATATATACACACACACATAAATATATATAACTATAGGGTATAACACACACACACATAAATATATATAATTATAGGGTATAACACACACACACACACACACATATATATATATATATATATAACTATAGGCTATAACACACACATATACACACACACACAAATATAAATATAAATATATATATATAAAACTATAGGGTATAACACACACACATATACACACACACAAATATATATGTATAACTATAGGCTATAACACACACATATACACACACACACACAAATATAAATATATATAACTATAGGGTATAACACACACACACACACACACGTATATTTTTGCACTGAACTTGGCAAACAGGATTTTATGTTCTCTGCCCCTGCAGGCTGATCTACAGCTTCAAGATGCTGATCCCGACAGGGGATTTAAAAAATGTGGTAAAGTTTTAGTGGTAGATTCTTTATTCTGTTTGATGTTCTGTACATGTAGAACTTGGTGCTGCTGCCATTTTGGCAAGAGCTCCCTTGAAAAAGAGATGTAGTCTCAATGGGACTCACCTGGTTATATATATATATATATATACACACACACACACACACACACACACACACACACACACAGACATCCAGATGTTGAGTACATTACGTGCACAGCGCGTTTAAAATCTCACCCACACCTGTCCAGCTGTTGCACTTCTCCTGCACTCACCATGGCATCATACCCGAGTCTGTTCATGAAGTGCGCCGCCTCGGTGCCTTTATAGTAGTTGAACCACACGGTGCCCTGGTACTGATCCCCGGCGTCCAGCAGCAGCAGGTTCTTGTCGGTGCGCCGGATCTCGGTGATTTTGGTGAAACGCCGAGCCACACCGGCGAAGCATTTCCCGTCCGTGCACTTGCCCGAGTGCTTGTTGGTCTGCTCGACTCGAGCGTGCACGTCGTTGGTGTGGAGAAGGGTGAGCTCCCAGTCCGCCGCCGCCGCGAGTCTCCAGCCCGCGCACGACAGCAGCAGCAGCGGCAGCGCGGGGATGAGCGCGCGTCCGGACGCCAAGACGCGCATCCTGGGGCCAGATCCCGGCAGCGCGTGAGTGCGTCGCAATGCGTAACCACTACACAACATCGAGACTTAATGTACTGGTGCACCAGTAGGCGGGGAGAGTGATGGTAGTGCTGTCCTACCCCCATTCAAACAAACCCAGAACCTCCAGGGCGCATAATAAACTTCAAACATCTCCATTTAAACACCACGACTTTAATGAGACGTCAAAAATCAGACCATCATCAACCATTTCACTATTTTATTTTTTATTTCTTGCATACTTAATGTGTCTTATAACGTTAATCCGCGTAATCCTGCTATTATCCGACTCTGGGCGAAGGCGGGGCACACCCTGAACACCCCGCCAGACCACCCCAGGGCAGCACACGCACAACCATTTCACACTCACATCTACAGCTCGGGGCAGTTTGGAGCAACCACTTCCCCTCATATGCATGTCGTCTTCGGACTGTAAGAGCAGACCGTTGTTCCTGGAGGAAACCCATGCAAGCACTGGGAGAGCATGCAAACCCCACACATAAATGCCCCACGCTAAGCCCGGGACTCAAACCCAGGACCTTCTGGCTGTGAGGCAGACGTGCTAATCACTACACCAGAGTGGGGCCTCCTAGATTACATCATTTGAAAAGAAACATGGAGTGGGGCAGTGGATCATCAATATCATCATCTTCACAGCCTATGCTTGGGTTACTGTGTTTTGCATGTTCTCCTGATGTTCCTCTTATCACTATGCAAAAAAAAAAAAAAATTATTTTAAAAAAGTGCAGGTAGCTGGATTGGATAAGGGTGATCTCTCCCACCTTGCAGCCTGTGCTCCTTGAACCCACCCTAACCATGAGTTCAGAGTCATGGATCGGGGATCAAATGACTCATGAAGAATAAAACCACTGGCACAGTTTTCAGTCGCTGAATCTATGGCACTATCTGAATAAAGGTTTAGTTCCTAACAGTAGATAACAGGATTTTACAAGCTTATTTGTATCACAAGTGACGTTCAGTCCTGGAGATATACAGTCAGATTCCACACCATTATTCTCGTCAACCCAAATGACACTGACTTGGACTTTGATGCCTATAAAGGAGGGATTGAAAGACTGGTTTCCTGCTTTCTGTATCTTGGACTTAGTGATAAGCCGATGTGGACGTGAAAGATGAGGAGTTTGCATCTTGACACCCAAGTATCCAGAACATCAGGACCATGATATGTGTGTATCAAGTTTGCTCCAGTAAATCAATAAGAACTAGAAATGGACTCAGAAAGTGCAGACCTCCACCAAGGTAGTGCAATCTTGTCTTTATATGAGTTATAGTGGCAGATGATGTAGAATTACGGTGCCCCCTTGTGGCCTGTTCCACAATTATATATTTTTTTACCTCTATTTTTTTCTCCTGGCGCATTCTGGGTGATTTTTTCCCCCTTGCCTATCACACAATGTGAATTTAAATTTTTTTAACTGTCATGGAACCAGATCGGGATCACACCCAATATTAAATAATTCTTCGTTGGCCCAAAACCCATCTTTGGCTAAAAATTTGGAGACAGGCAGTCACAGGCACACACGTCTGCTTTTGTTTCACAAAAATATCCCAAATGCTGCATCTGTAACAGCTGTAGTATTTATAGGGCCAATTAAATATTTTATGTGTAGTACGTAACAATGGCCATTACAATAACAACAGTAGTGTCGTGGTTAGCATGACCGCCTCACAGCAAGAAGGTCCTGGGTTTGAGTCCCGGACTTCAGTGTGAACTTCCTACGTTCTTCCCGTGCTTGCGTGGGTTTCCAACGACAGTCCAAAGACATCCACATTAGGCTATGTGGCTGTTCCAGATTGCCCCAGGTGTGAGTGGTGGCCCTGCGGTGGGCTGGTGAGCTGTTCAGGGTGTACCCCATCTTTGCCTAGAGTCGGCTGAGATAGACTCCGGCCTCCTGGCATCCCTAGTACGTTTAAATGATAGGATGAACAGAAACGAATGAATGTTTTTATGCACTGCAGCTTAGTGAGGCACATCTGTTGACCAAGCCTGGAACTGAGCCTTTATGTTTCCATTTATAAAACACGCCATGAATGAAACTTTCCAGCCAGTGTTTTTTTTTCTTCTTTTTTCTCTTGTTGATTTAACTGACCTGCTGTTCATGAAGCCTTCAGCCAAAAAACACAGTGCAGCGGCGACTCTTTTGAGTGAAACATACTCGGCTATACAGTCAGTAGTACCAGCACTGCTAACTGGAACATCCCGGAATCCTTGAATGTAGAATATCATTTTATAAAGATGTTGCATAATTAACACGTGTGTCACACGTCCACGTCATACGCACACATAACAGCAGAGAGAGAGAGAGAGAGAGAGAGAGAGAGAAAGAGCAGAGAGAGACTTTATTTCCTTTTGCTACATGAGGCCCATGATGCCTACGCTATGTTTTGCAGTTTCACAGGTCAAAGTTCACATAACTGCTACCACAAACAACTTTGTTTGTGCAAGTCTCTCCTCGTCTGTGACTCTGTGAGGCATCGATAAAACCAGTGTTACACGCTCAATTCACTTGGATTCAAAAACACCTAATATAAGATGACGAATAATTAAGGCGGTGTCACGTGTTTAACTTGTGGCGCTGGGGGCGTAGTGGTTAAGGTGCTGGGCTCGAGATCGAGAGGTTCAAGTCCCCCACTGTGCTATGACCCCTGGGCAAGGTCTTACCTAAAAGTGTGCCTCGGTCCCCACACAGCAGTGAAATACTGGGAAGGTGACTTGTAATGGACTAGTGCCCCATCCAGGAGGAGTTGAAGTACTAGCCACTGGTTGGGGGTTTAAAACCAGCACCACCAATCTGCCACTGCTGTGCCCTTGAGGAAGGCCCTTAACCCTTAATTGCTCAGGTGTATAAAGATAAACGGAAGCTCTGGATCAGGCCGTAATATCGTGACTGGTGCAGGGGTCACCAGGTCCTGCGTTCAAGACCCGGGCTTGGTGAGAGCGTTTCTGTGTGGTTCTCCCCATGCATGTGTAGGTTTCCTCCAGGTACTCTGGTTTCCTCCCACACTCCAAAGACATGTACATTAGGCTAACTGGCTGTTTCAGATTGCCCCTAGGTGTGAGTGTGAATGGTAGGGTGCATGTGTTGGCCCGGCGATGATCTGGTGAGCTGTTCAGGCTGTACCCCGGCCGTGTGGGCTGAGATAGGCTCCAGCCTCCCTGTGATCCGAGTAGGATAAAGCGCTTTGAGGGAATTAAATGAGTGATGTAGCCGTGTGAGTTTTTAAAACACTGCTGTAAGTTCTCCTGCTTAGGGTGAGACACGGAGGAGCCTCAAGCAGGAAATGGCTCATCTAGGAAGGAGAGGAGGAAACAGAGCGGTGAGTAATCATGGGTTAGTTGTGAGTAAAATGTTAAGTGCTTATGATATAAGATTGTTCTGGGTTAGTAAGAGGCTTAAGCTACCGAGAGAAAGCCCTTTTTGAAAACTCTTTTGTACCTATGACAAGCGTTCAGGTAAATGGGTTGAGTGTTGAATGTTGCAGGATAGTACACTTTCTTCATAAAAAATAAAATGTTAAATGGATTTACACATGAAATAAATGAATAAAAGGGGGGTACTTATGGAGTGTAAGGTACCCCCTACCAGGCATGATTGCATTTTGGAGACAAGTGCATTGATTATCTTAAAAAATCTGCCCAAGACTGCAGGTTGGCACATATAATGAAATGTCTCCCCCTAGTGGGCACTCCTGGAACATTCCCTGCCTATTTTAAATGTCGAAATTTTACTGGATTTTTTTTCCCCAGAAGTTCGCCTGCACGGATCACCACCAAAATTAAATTCCTGTATCCAGTAAATAAAAATCAGTGCACGTATTTTTGAGTTATATTGCACACAAACCTCACTTATTCGCCAAACAGCTGCTCAAGTTGAGGTGAGGCTGGAGCCTATCTCTGCCGACACGACACCCGAAGAACTCACCAGACCATCGCAGGGCAACACACACAACCATTCACACTCGCTCACAATGAGCCTAACGTGAAGGTCCTTGGATTGTGGGAGGAAACCGGAGTACCCGGAGGAAACCAAGGCAAGCATGGGGAGAACATGCGAACTCCACACGGAAACTAGTCCGAGCCCGGGATTCGAACCCAGGACCTTCTGGCTGTGAAGTGGACATGCTAACCACATCACGGTGCCGCACTTGTTATATTTTAGAATACCAATAAAACGACGGCTTTTATAGATGTTACAACATTCAACATTACCGTGATGAGTATTTTCCTGTAACTCCTGACGGTAGCTCTTCTGAGCCAGTACTTTGTCTTTGGAAGACGCCATAACACACATCTCAACTGCCGAACTGCTTAATCCTACCAGGGTTGCAGGGAGGCTGGAGCCTAACTCAGCCGACATAAGGTGAAAGTGGGGTACACCCTGGATAGCTCCCCAGACCAATAAATATATATATATATATATATATATACACACACACACACACAACCATTTACACTCAAACCTAGGGGCACGTCTTTGGACTGTTGGAGGAAACCGGAGTACCCGGAGGAAACCCACGCAAGCATGGGGAAGACATGCAAGCTCCACACAGAAACGCCCTCGCAGCAAGCCCGGGACTCGAACACATGACGTTCTTGCTGTGAGGTGGACGTGCTAACGAGTTGTTGTTATAACGAGGTGGTTGTTGTTATAACTGTGTTATACATCAGTGAAAATAAATATCGAATTGATTAGAAGCGGCAAAAGTTACAGTTGACACAGATATAATTTTACAAAGGTTTTTCCTAAAAAACAAACAAACAAAAAAAAGGCTTCCGCTGCAGTTCTGACCGATGATGACAGGAATATCAGGGCGTCTGGTATTCTGAGTCACGTCTGTGTTTATTTGAGGCCCTGAAGGAAAAGAAACAAGGTGGTGACTCATCCACCCGTTTACAGACAGTCGAGAAGACGCAGTGACCCGCTCATTGTTTTTGGGAGTCGAATGGAAGACTTAAGTTCATTATAGTCATAAAGAGAGAAAAAAAAGGGAAAAAAAGGAAATAGGGCGGCACAATGGTGTAGTGGTCAGCATGTCCGCCTCACAATAAGAGGATACTGGGTTTGAGTCCCGGCGTTTCTGTGTGTTCTCCATGTGCTTGCGTGGGTTTCCTCTGGGTACTCCAGTTTCCTCCGACAGTCCGAAGACGTGCACATTAGGCACAACTGGCTGTTGCCTGTTCCCCTAAATGTGGATGTGAGTGTGAATGGTTGTGTGTGTGTTCGCCCTGCAATGGTCTGGCGAGCTGTTCAGGGTGTAACCTGTCTTCGCCCAGCGTCGGCTGAGACCCCAATAGGATTTTCTTCCTAATTTATAGTCAAGGACACCCATGGGACATCTCGACCTCATCACATGACATCTACCAAGCAGAGAGGGGTAAAGGTCACCATGTGATTCCAGCAAACCACGTTTTTTTTTTTGTTTTTTTTCCCCAAATGCATCGTGTAAAATCAGGGATGGCGTGCCACACTTGGAACACCATGACCAGACCACCCATGATCGTCTTGTGCTGCTGTGATTGGTAGGGAAGAGAACACATGCGCCCCCCCCCCCCTTAACCCGTCCCTGAAGTTCACACACTCTTCGGATCCCAACCAGGGAAGGACGTGGCACTCAAATTCGTGACCTCCGGGTGACAGGGCGAGCGCTTTTCTGTCCCGCCACCCAGAAGCCCGCTCCTACAAACTGACGTCGGGAGTAATAATCAGTGTACACGAATCATACAGGATTTTTCGAGTTGGTGTTCAACCCCTTTTAGACCTTTCGCTCTCGGCTCTTTAATGAGACGGTCGATTTGCTCTGCTGATATTCTGTGCATGTTTAAATCCCTGACTGACGTCCTCTTAGGTGGGAAGGAAAAAAGTAATCGACTTGCGAAGAGAAACTTGAGCCTATCTTTAGTCTGGGTGTCTCCTAACTAAGCTTTGCTATCCTAAAGAACATCGGGATGTGAATGGAAAAGCACTGGAACCAATGTGGGCCTTGGTTTACTGCCACAGAGGTGAGGCATGATAGCACAGAGTCCACCTACAAACTCTACATCAGGACATGCTCGCACCACCACATGGGCTCCACCGGTGGGACTTAACCCTCACTCCTCCTCTAGCTAAAGACAGAAAAGCAGCTGTGCTTTCGTCCTATTATCTGTCGTCTGCCTATTATCATGTGTGTAAAGTCCAGCTTCCCAGTTGATGTTACCGACATTGATCCATGCGTCATGCTAGTCATCTTGTAGCTTGCTAACTATCTATATTAGACATTCAAACAGGGGTTCAAGTCCCAGGGTGTTCCTGTGTGAAGTCTGCATGTTCTCCTAACGCTTGCGTGGGTTTCCTCGGGGTACTCCGGTTTCCTCCCACAATCCAAAGACATTCACTTTAGGCTAATTGGCTGCTCCAAACTGCCCCTAAGTGTAAGTGCGAGGGTAAATGGTTGTGTGTGTGTTTGCCCTGCAATGGTCTAGTGAGTTATTCAGGGTGAACCTTGCCTTCGCCCCCCCCCCCTTGCCGGCTGAGATAGGCTCCAGCCTCCCAGTGAGCCTAATAGGATAAAGCGGTTTAGAAAATGATGAAAACATCTGCATTTATTATCCTCTTCATATGACTGTAATTGCTGTAATAGAAATATTAATGTTGTATTATTTAAAATGATTTAGTAAAAACTGCAAGCTAACTCAAATTAAAGCACAGGTAATTTTAACTCAAATTTATTTATTTTTCACGTAACAATAATCCACACGTTTTAGGAATAAATAAAGCTTGAGGATGTTTAGATATCAAGAAAAAATAAGATTGAATTGAAAAGTTTTAAAAAAGGATTAAATAGTGACTGAAGCTCATAAACACTAGAGGGCAGAACACCTTCACGAACGAGACAACGAAACCTTCCTCTCCCTCATTCACCCAAACTCCCTCACGCACTCAAACTCCTCCATTCACTCAAACTCTCACTCCCTCATTCATTCACTCAAACTCCTCCATTCACTCAAACTCTCACTCCCCCATTCACCCAAACTCCCTCGCGCACTCAAACTCCTCCATTCACTCAAACTCTCACTCCCTCAATTACTCACTCAAACTCTCACTCCCTCATTCACTCACTCACTCATGCACTCCCTCGTTCATTCACTCATTCAAGCCCTCACTGCCTCATTCACTCATTTACCCTACTATTCACCCCCTCTGATGCTTTTGAAAAGGCATTCCTACACAACGTGACATTAAACCTTTTTTTTCTGTCCATTTGAAGGTTTGTCAGTTTTTAGTGTATTCAGTGTGTTCGGTATTTTCTTTGTCTCCTGTTTGTTTTGCTTAGTTTGTAGTTTGTTAACCAGCTGCATGCTACTTGTTTTACTTTGTGTGTTCTGTCGTGTTTCCTGTATCTCTTGCATTGCTGGTCTACAATAAACTCCTCGTCTAGCATATGCATCCTGTCTCCACGTGCATTTGTAACAGGTAGCTATCGGCTTGTTTCCCTTCTCGTGGAAGCCGCTAAAGGTCATAGAACACAGTGCAGCCTGCTACCAGCTAACCGGGGCTACTCGGTTCATACTTAATGAATTGCCGTGCATACCATTGTTGCCATATACTAAATATTGATATTGATCAACGTTACTAATCCCTAATTTAAACCAACAATAACCTTATGATAGCCTCACATTTCAGTTAGGGGTACAATGGAACCGCTAAACTTCATAGAATTCATATTGAGACACATATCGAGATTGATTTAAATGAAAAACAAAAAAATGTATCAAAAGATATTTTCCAGTATCGCCCAGTCTGTTACACACATACATTTTTAGACCTTATTTTCCATCAGTTTATTATTTAGGTAGTCTTTGTGGTTGGCAGTGAAATCCCAGATGGATGAAGAGAAAGAGAGAGAGAGAGAGAGAGAGATTTTGCTATATGCCCCTCAAGACCCCTTATTATGATGGTGTTGGATGTTTATACTGAACCGAACACAGCCTGGCATAAAGCCACACCAGTTTATGTTTTTAGATAGAATGTCGGCATTCCAGGAAATAAAGGTGTGATGTGTAATACAACAGAGCGTCGGCGTCTACTGTGAAATACAACATACGTATTGGAAATATGAACACCACGAGAATACTGCCAGGGCGTCAGGGTGCTTTTGCTAGCTGCGTGCATTTATACCACACGGCTAACTTCTTTTATGGATTTACAGCTAATTTATTTCCTCAGAGATTTTTTTTTTGAAATCCTGGGTGGCAGGTTGCATTGGGGGCAGGACTTTAGTACAATTTTACTTTACAAACGATGAGCAGAACCTAACAAGTAAATCCGAGGATAATGTGTTTCTTGAGGGTAACGCCCCTCTCTGTGACATCATCAGAAGCAGATTGGTCATGTGACACACTGGGGCGACACTATGACAGAGAGACAGATAGACAAGGGGACACGGAGCCTGGTCACCGGTAAAGCATCGCTAAGTGGTCTGGCCATTACATGGGACATTCCACAACAAACCTGATCGGTGTTCACGCTGCATCTCAGAACCTTCTGTATCTCCAGAAACAAGCTCTGTGGTTCTGTCTGTTTAACTATCCTGCACGTTTCAGACTTGCAGCACTTCCTTAGCCAGATCTGTCTCTGGCCATGAGCCTGGAACGGATTCTGATTCACGGCATGTTGGATATAATCATCTGCCAAAGGAATTAATGTAAACGTCTTTTCCTTCTGCTCATTCGGTCAGATATGTGTAAGGACCAAAAGTTGATTAATGACGGTCTGTATAAAGTTTATACACTGATAACACACATCCAGAGAGAGAGAGAGAGAGAGAGAGAGAGAGAGAGAGAGAGAGAGAGAGAGAGAGAGAGAGAGAGA
>JAOUQZ010056872.1:5980-18480 GCA_028564935.1 Neosilurus hyrtlii
TGTTTGGTGGGGGGGGGGGGGGGGGGGGGGGGGGGGGGTTACTTTATGTTGGGCTCAAAACAGATAAAACAGATAAAAGCCCTGTCACAGATAACCTACATTTTTTTAATTATACAGATTTTGCGGCGCTAAGGACGAAGGGACTGGTGTAGATTTGGGTGAGGTGGATTTAAAAGCTGCATAATCACACTGAATGTTTGTGGATTTGTAAAGTTAGTCAATTACTTTTTTGGGGGAAAATATTAATCTGAGTCTTTACAACTAATGATGTATAACAAGATTTTTTTTTTATATTTCCTTGCTGTATGACAAACTACTAAGTTAATAGCTAACATTGCACTATGCTAGAATGCTAACATTATGTTTTTAGCATCATTAACTAATCTGAAGAAGCTTAGTGCTTAGTAATTAGTGTTTTCTGGCTCGTTGTTTTGTTTCAGTGAAATAAGAAGATCGTCTTTGTTAGCGTACACTAGCATGCATACCATCAGACTTGTTGACAGTCTTCACTGTTGGGTTCTGAAGACGTGATTTCCCAGAAATTTTTTTTTTTTTATAGAGGAAGTTATTATTTAAACCAGCCTATCTAAGTGCTCGAGATTCGTGTCACATGACATTAACAACACGTCAATATTATTTAAAGATAAAACAAAACTCACAATATGTTTCTCAGACAAGCGCACTGTGATCTTTATGACAATAGCGATGATCTATAGTCCTTAAGCCCCGCCCTGTTAGGATATTCAATGAAAAGTAAAAAAAAAATAATAACAAAAAGCTGCAGCATTGAATGCTAATTTTCCTTTTATGGAAATGCAAACATTCCAAACAGCGAAGGCGCGATTTCACACGTGTCATTTTCTTTTCTTCCAGGAATGGAGAAATGTTCAGATATTCCTATTACAGGGTTTTACTCCAATAAAATCCCCCAAGATTAAAAAAAAAAAAAGAGGATTAAACTCAATTTTTATAAAAGAGGTTTAATAGGGGATTCATGTGGGCTTTAAGTTCTGAAGCTCTTTTCATAAAAGCTCACAATAGTGTGTAAACATTCATGAAGAGAGAATCTGTGATGATACATAACCCTGTCACACACACACACACACACACGCACGCACGCACGCACACACACAGACACACGCACACACACACACACACTTCAACCTTTGTTCTTTTGGCTTTCGCGTGATCTTCAGCAGTGCACGGCCATCAAAACAGAGTTCTGTTTGCTTTGGCCTTAAATAGTGCTATAAACCAGTCACTGACATCATCAGAGCTTCCAGATACAGTGGATACAGTGGTGTGCAAAAACGTTTGTATTCCCTATACACTGTAAAATATATGTGAAACATTTTTGTGAAACTAAATACAAAAAAGAGAGAGAGAGAATATTTATATTATGTTGCTGGGATACCGCACCACCATTCTGGATTCTGATTGGTCAGAAAGTCAGATTGATGATTAATTTTCCAGAACAATAGTGTGTCACGGTGGCGTAGTGGTTAGCACGTCTGCCTCACAGCAAGAAAGTCCGGAGTTCAAATCCTGGGCTCGACTAAGGTGTTTGTGTGTTCCCGTTCCTGCATGGGTTTCCTCCAGGTACTCCGGTTTCCTCCCACAGTCCAAAGAAATGCACATCAGGCTAACTGGCTGCACCAAATTGCCCCTAGGGGTGAGTGTGATTGGTTGTGGGTGTTGGCCCTGCCATGATGGTTCATGAACATGGTTCTATTACAGTATTTTTGAAACTCTTTGAAAGTTTGTATAAACCACTTTTTCTTTCACCTTGACAGACACGACGGCCATATTGTGTATTTTTCTTCGTATTTTTTCGGGATGGCGTTTTGTTGAATTTCTAGCATTTCGGAGTCAGTGACCATGAGTTCGCAAATTGCAAACTGTCAGTTTTCGTCCACTGTTTTCATTTAAACGTTACCGCAAGTTTGAGAGGTGGGTAGTGATTGTTCGTGTATAGTACACAGCAGCGGAGTGATCTGATTGGTCCACTTTCAGGGTAACATTCTGTTATTCTGGGTGGGGGTAAAACAGTGGCGTAGTGGTTAAGTACATCCCCCTCACAGCAAGAGGGTCCTGGGGTTCAGAAAGGGCATTTCTGTGTGGAGTTTGCATGTTCTCCCTGTGCTTGCCGGGCAGTGTATAGTTTAGTAATAAATACCATTTTATTCATCCATTCATTCATTTTCTGAACCGCTTAATTCTAATTAGGGTCGCGGGGAGGCTGGCACCCATCTCAGCCGACTCCGGGCAAGGACAGGGTACACACTGGACAGCTCGCCAGGCCATCACAGGACCAACGAACAACCATTCAGACTCACATTTACACCTAGGGGTGATTTGGAACAGCCAGTAACCTGCTGTGCATGTTTTTGGACCGTGGGAGGAAACCAGAGTACCCAGAGGAAACCCACGCAAGCATGGGGAGAACATCCACACAGAAACGCCTGAGCTGGGAATCGAACCCAGGACCTTCTTGCTGTGAGGCGGATGTGCTAACCACTACGCCACCGTGCCGCCCACCATTTTAATTGTTATTTTGATTCGGTATAATAAATGATACATGTACGAATTTGGACTTCTTCTCGCTCACACTCTCACTGAGAGATTTTCCGATTTTGCATAAACCAAAACAGCAGACCAACCAAACCCTCAAACAAAATGGTTCCGTGCACACCAACATAAAACCTGCCTAAAGATACTAAAGAATGTAAATGGATTTCGAGTTCGATTCAGCCGTGTAAAGATTAAACTACTATTATTGCCCGTCACTTGAACATGACCTGAATGAGACGAGGTGTTTACACAGATAAGAGCGACGCTGGATGAGTGTCAGGTTCATCGCTGGTAGGGGTTACGTCATGCCGTCTTTCCTGCAGCCGATTTGAATTGCTGTGAAATGGAAATGAGGCCAGAATTTGAGTCAGGCCTGGGTCACATGATCACAGACTTTTCGTAAGGTCATTTGAATGTATTTTTAAACAACTACTGAACATGTAGAAATCAATCATATAAGCGTGGAGGCTTCATTTAACTCGCACGATGGCTGGAACTGGCTGTGCGACTCGAAGGTCTAGAAATCGATTGCTTTAGAGGACTGTAGAAGATTTTACATGAACACGTTCCAATTAATTACAGAATACAGGTGCAATTGTTTTACTGTAAATCATATATAACATACCAAACAATGGACATTAATGGGAAGAGTTTCACTTAATTGTCCTTATAGATGAATCCAGGGACAATCTTTAAAAAATATCCGAGATAAAACAGATATAATTCTTTATCAAGAGATGAAATATACCAGGACATCACAGTGCGACACCGTGTTATAAAAGCTATAATGCATTTGCAAAATGTACAGTACACACAGGGATATATCCCAGCCATTTATTCTAACAGATGATCACCAACAACGTCTTTAAATTGCTGAGTGTCTTTAAAGTGCCTCGTCTCTCCCTGTCGAACTTTCTGAAATTCTTTTCATCGCTGATGTGAATGTGAAAACGAAAGCTGAAGATCCTATATGCGTATAGCTACATATACACCATTATTACCAACACCGAGCGGACAGTTTGGTTATTCTCATCCACTGATCCTTTTAGACGCGTCGCTGTAGCAAGCCCATGTACTGTACACGCCCGGGCTACGACGAAACACAGGTTTAAATTAATGCTCTCGTTTAATATTAATATGGCAGCGTTGCTATAGTAACAGCTCATTCACAAGTACATAAAGGCATACCTAAAGGCAGAACCAGATTATAAACTTGCAAACTCTCAAGTGGTAGTGGTGCACCTATTTCTATAACGCCGCTTTGCATTTTCCGCCGTCTATTAATAAAAACGCTATACAAATAAATTAAACTGAGTAAAGCTTGGGGAGAGACGGTAGTGTAGTGGTGAGCACGTCCACATCACAGCAATAAGGTCCTGGGTTTAAGTCCCAGGCTTGGTGAGGGTGTTTCTGGGTAGAGTTTGTATTTTCTCCCCATGCTTGTAAGGGTTTCCTTCGGGTACTCCGGTTTCCTCCCACAGACAAAAAACGTGCACATTAAGTTTGTTGGCTGTTTCAAATTGCCCCTAAGTGTTGGTCTAAGAGTAGATAGGTGTGTGTGTGTGTGTGTGTGTGTGTGTGTGTGTGTGTGTGTGTGTGTGTGTGTGTGTGTGTGTGTGTGTGTGTTTGTTGGCCCTGTGATGGTCTGGCGAGATGTTCAGGGTGCATCCTGTCTTTGCCCAGATTCAACTGAGATAGACTCCAGCCTGGCTGTGACCCTGGTAGAACTTAATGGTTTGACGAATGAAAAAAATTCCATGACTTTGCTTGCATCAAAGGTGCAGAAACTCTTGCACTCAAAAGTCTTTTTGTAAAAATATAAATTTTTAGGAACAGAATCTGGGGAATTGTGTTATCTGGGATTTCAAAACATTCCTGAAGAACTGTTTGTAGATTTGTTGACCCAGTTGGAATAATTTCCAAGGCTAGGTGTGAGCTAAGCGCTTCTTATCGACTCTTCTAGTGATCTCGAGTCACTGATTGCAGAACAATATTTAACCTGATCGATCTTTATCTCAGTGAACGAGATGTCCGAGTGGGTTGGAACGTCAGCCATGGCACTAAGGGAACTTCCTCTACCTGCTGTTATTGCTGCTGCTGTGCTGCTCTGTTTATTTGGTGAGTAATGAAAAAAATTCAAATAAACATGGTTTAATAAATTTGTATTCCGAGATGTAGAGAGACAGTATGTGTAATTCTGTCTTAGGGGGAGTCGGAGGGGAGCGATCCACACTGCGGGTGAAACAGGGGGGTTCAGCGCTGCTAAATTGCCCCCTCAGCCCACCTACGGAAGCTACCTCGGCTTCGCATCACGTGGTCGAGTGGGTCCGTTGGGATTACGATATTCCCATCATCATGAAGTTCGGAACGCATGCGCCGCGAGTTCATCCCAGATACGAAGGTAAGGTTTCGTGTGGCTGGCATGACTGGCGTAGCGTTGTCTTTAAATGAAAGTGGGCTTGTGTGCAAATGTTTTTTTGCGCTGGTTTAAAATGGCTGCAGACCTGGTAACACTGTAATGATTTGCTACTGCTTTGGTCGCGTAAATGTTCAAACCAATTTTGGAGGGTTTTGGGGGGTGACAGCAGGAAGTTACTGTGGGAAGCATGGCATGGTATGGTAGAGTGTAGGTCCACGGGGGGCACAAACTTATGGAAAGAATGAACTTGTAGCCTGGTGTCTTCAATATTGTACACACTGTTCTTTTATTATGTCTCTAATTTGTGTGCAATAATGAAGTCTGTGCTTCCTTTAGACTTACACTGATGTACACTCATTTCTGATAAAGATGTTTATTTCTGCAAACATTTATCCTCATTTCATGCTTTTGCCGAACCGATTCATTCTATTATGGTCGCAGGAAAGCTGGATCTCAACCAACTCTAGTTTTTGGCGGGGTACACCCTGAACAGCTCACCAGTCCATTGCAGGGCCAACACATACAACCATTCACACTCACACTCACACCAAGGGGCAATTTGGATCAGCCAGTTAGCCTACTGTGCATGTCTTTGGATTGTGGGAGGAAACCGGAGTACCTGGAGGAAACCCACACAAGCACAGGGAGAACATGCAAACTCCACACAAAAACGTCTTCTTGCTATGAGGCGAATGTGCTAGACATACTACAGTACACATGATTTAGTTCTGAAATGTGAATGACCAACGTTTCACCACCTCAGTTTTATGACATGTAGTGACCTGCAGTCTAATGTCAGAATTAAATGAGACAAATTCAGCCCAATTTTGTTTAAACAAGTTTCCAACATTAAACCTTAATATAAACTTCAGAAACGACAAACGGACCTTGTATTGTAACGTCATCTAAAAAAAAAAAAAGCAATGTGAGAAATTTTTATGTATATTTTTGCCTAGTCAGCATGTTTCCTGACGTTCCTTCTGTAGCCATGATGGACAATTTCATGTCCCTCCTCCCCAGCGACATGCATGGACGTGAGCGAGGATTGCAGTGTCGCCAGTTTCCTGTCCAAAACACAACAAGAATTTTTGGTGCTGTGATCACCTTATCTGAAACGTGACCACAAGGTGGAAAGGTCACTGTAGGTCAAGAATGCTTTCAACGTAATCGTACTTTAAACACAGAGATCAACTAAAGACGTAAATAATGTGTTTTAGTGCTTTCACAAAATCTCACAAAGTCAAAATTGCACACAAAGTAATGAAAAAATAAATATATAGAAATCTGAAAGCTTTAAATTGGTAACTGAACAAAATCCAGCTAGCAATTTGTGTAAAAATAATTAGCAAGACATCTTTGCTAAAGTTTGATTGTTTAATGCTTGATAACACAAACACACCCCAAAATCCGCTTTCTTTGGAAAATATTAAAGAAACTTACAGTCCAGTTAGCTAACATAACGAGTTCATGTTTGTAGTGAGGAGTTTCTTTAAGTACAATTTTTAAATTTTACTCTTTTAGACAATAAAACTGTAAACTTTAAACATACACTCATTACGCTAGCTAAGAAAGATCGATAATGATTGCTTATCAAGATATCGTAGCATATACTAGCTAAAACATAGAGTAGCCTGTAGTAGCTAAAGATTTTGTGAGATTGTTGATATAAGCATATAAAAATATTAAATAATATATAAAAAAGAAATGAACAGAACTTAAATAAATACACTCATGTAGCAAACTAAAAGAGGTTGATAATGTTTATAGAGATACTCAGCAAGGTCTAGTACCCTGTAGTAGCTAAAATGTATAGAAGGCTATAGTAGCTAAAACTTAGAGCAGTCTACAATAGCTAAAATCTAATTTAGTATATAGTAATTAAAACATATAGTATCCTAGTAGCTAAAACTTTTAGTAGACAAGAGTAGCTAAAATTTTGACTAGATTACAGTCACTAAAATCTATATTAGTCTATATTAGTTAAAACGTAGTCTGTAGTACCTAAAACTTATAGTAGCCTATAGTAGCTAAAATGTAGACTAGCCTACACTAACTAAAATGTATAGTAGCCAAAATTTATCTTAGCCAAGATAAGCTAAAATGTTTACTAGATTACAGTCACTAAAATTTATATTAGTCTATATTAGTTAAAACGTAGTCTGTAGTAGCTAAAACTTATAGTAGCTAAAATGTAGGCTAGCCTACACTAACTACAATGAATAGTAGTCAAAATCTATTGTAGCCTAGTAGGTAAAACTTATAGTAACCAAGAGCAGCTAAAATGTAGACTAGATTACAGTAGGTAAAATCTATATTAGTCTATATTAGCTAAAACGTAGAGTAACTTATAGTAACTAAAATTCATAGTAGCCTGCATTATCTAAATATTTTTTGAGATCACTATATGAGCATGGGGCAAAATTATCTATCTATCTATCTATCTATCTATCTATCTATCTATCTATCTATCTATCTATCTATCTATCTATTTATTTATTTGGTGACTTTAAAGCAACTAACAGAGCTTTACTAAGTACCCAATTTTAGGTAGGTAAAACAAACTTGTATAAAGTTATTTGGAAAGACTGGAAAGATAAAGAAGATTTAATTGGAACTTTTCAATAACTGTTTATGTATAAAATATCTGAATTGTAAATTATCCGGAGGGAACTCTCATTTTTATGATTAAAGCTTTCCATTGCTCCTGTATCTGCTGTTCTTAATCCCTGCACCATATCGCCGTATCACTCCCGAGTTGCTGTAACTGTACTCTTCCGTGTCCAGTGGGACGTTCTCGCTTTTCCTCCATCTCATTACATCATTCCGCATTGTGTGCTCTGAGCACAAAGGGCGTGTATGAATAGGATACCTCAGTCAATGGGCTGCGAGCGGAGCCTGTCCTTAAAAAAGGCACACAATGGCGCTAATGTGGAGGGGACGAAACTGCTGCCGCAGATTCATTCGAGGCTGCAGAGTTTATAGCACCGCCGTGCCCCCTATCCAGCTGGGGGGTTCGACCCTACGACCTTTCATTAGCTGAGAGAAAGATTTCATTAGCCGCGAGACGGTCTGCATCTGTCCGTCGCTTAGTTTCCGTGACGATTGGAGAAGGAATGTTTGTAGGAGGTCTTAATGTTAGCGATCAGTAGAGTCAGCTTGTTTGTACAGTGAGACTATTAGCAGTTGTTAGCATGGTTTATGTGTCATTTATCTTCTGGGATGAGGTTCCCTGCCACAGGTTTCAAATGACTGCATATGATTTTCATGTGATTTGCATTTCCTCAAGCGCAACATTCAACATTGGCTTTGCTGTTCAAAACCCATTGGCTTCTAATAGGAAATGCTAATGCTAAATAAAAATTAAATTGTCAAGATCTTATCCACTTAAAGCGCACATGTTTTAAATAATACTTTCTGTCGTGGAATAGTTGGCGAGACGGAACGTCGTGGGGGCGATTCAGTTTAAATTCATCAACCGAGCTGAGACAAATAATTGAGGCAAATAACTGCCTCACAGAAAGAGGGTACTGGGTTTTGTGTGAACCGCCCACAGTCCAAGTCATGCACATTAGGCTAACTGGCTGTTGGCCCTGCAATGGACTGGCGAGCTGTTCAGGGTGTGCCTCTCCTTTGCCCAGAGTTCAGCTGAGAAAGGCTCTGGTGCCCCCACAACCCTAGAAGTGTGAAGCATTTCAGCAAATGATACTAGAATCATCCATTCATTCACTTTCTGAACCGCTTAATCTCATTTAGGGTCGCGGGGAGGCCGGCACCCATCCCAGCCGACTCCGGGTGAGGGCGGGGCACACCCCGGCCGCTTGTATAATCATCCAATAGTTAAATATTATATTATATTATATAATAGTTTAAATTATGTGTTGTTTTTTATTTGATAAAAATTATAAAGTGGTGTTACGGAAAAGCGTGCACCCTATTATCCGAAGACTGCAGGTTCGAATCCCGGGTGATGTTGTCATCTGTGGCTGGGAGCCCATGAGAAATAATTGGCTGAGCTCCCGGGGAGGAAAGAATGGCACATGCCCTTCTCCGTCACTCACAGTGATGCTAGCCAATCATAGGTGTCTGTGAGCTCGTGTATGCAAAGGTGGGCGGATAGCGCTTTGCTCTGTGTGTGTTCCATCACTCGTGATGATGCCTGAGCAACCGTTTAAAAAAAATGTCGTGAGATAGCATAAGGTGTCTCGGAAGGGCAGACGTGTCGGCGACCTTCACTCCTCACTGGTTGGTAGCTGTCATAAGATAATGGAAGAGCTGTTTGACGGGAGGGGATCAGCCATGACTAAAAATTAGGGAGAGGAACTATTAGGGACAATATTCCCGAGTATAAAGAAGCGCTCTCTGTATATAAGAGAACGAGGGCTGGATGGAAACTCACACTCGATAGCGTATTATTAACATTCCCAAAGAAGGAAACGAAACACTTTCCTGAAGAAAAACAGGAGCAGAACAAAGACGCCTGGAAGGATTTAGGATCTGGCGTCTCCTCTAACACCGAGCCCTCCTTCTGTTTGAGGCAAAACAACAGAAGATTTCGGGGGACTTTTTGCTCAGGTGGAGATCACTGTGAACGGACAGGAGGGAGGGGGAGGAGAAGGAGGAGGAGGAGGAGCAGCGTGGTGTCATTTACAGGCCCTGGGGTTAGAAACCGCTTCGCAGGTGGTCTAGAGTTGCACGTCGTCGTGTATCAGATCGACTCCAGAACTCAGTTTATGAAAGTAGAGACCTGCAGGTTAAAACGGACACAGTAACACCGGATTCGTGGGATTTTCGGGGCGGAGTCACATTCATGCTTTTATAAAATAAAAATGTAAAGGTTTATAATCACGGCTCCGTGTAACAGAAAGTTTAATGACACCCAGAGGATGAACGACATGAACAGGAACACGGATTTAAATAAAAACAGTATAATGGATGGTGATGATGATGATGATGATGATGAAATTTTTTGTAAGAAAATGTTATTATTAAACCTTTATGGAGTTTATGTTTGTAAAGACAAGATGAGGGTTTTTTGTCCTTTTTTATTTTATTAATTTTTTTCCTAAACTTTTTAATCAAATAATACTATTTATTTCATGCATATTCTTTGTTCCCTCCTTCCATTTTTCTTCCTTTCTTCCTCCTCCCTCCTTTGTTGTGGTTCTTCCTTTCTACATTCCTTTCCTCTTCTTGAGATTTCTTTACCTGCTTCCTAACATTCATGTGTCTTCCATTTTCTTTCTTATAAAAAACTCCCTCCTTTCTTTCCTTCTTCCTTTTTTGCTTGTCATTTTCTTCACTCTTTCACATCTCTTACCTTTCTACTTTCATTTTCCTTTTTCCCTCTTTTTTCCTTCCTTCTTTCCTTCCCCCCTTCCTGTTTTTTCCTACCTTACACTTACTCCTTCTTTACATCCTATCTTTCTTCTTTTCTTTCCCCTTTGTTCTGTCCTTGCTTCTTTCATTTTTCTTCCTTCCTTCCTTCCTTCCTTCCTTCTTTCCTTTCTTCCTTTATTCTCCCTGCTCTGTTCCTTTTGGCTTTATTCATTTTATCTGTACATGATCTTGCTCCCTCCTTCCCACCCTTCTTTCTTTCTTTCTTTCTTTCTTTCTTTCTTCCTTCCTTCCTTCCTTTTTTCCCCATCTCACCTTCATGCCTTCACACTTCCTATCTTTCTTCTTTCTTAATTTTCTTTTCCCTCTTCCTTCTTTCCTGTTCTTTCCTACCTTACACTTACTCCTTCCATCATCCTATCTTTCTTCTTTTCCTCCCCCTTTCTTCTGTCTTTGCTTCTTTCATTTTCATTCCTTCTATCTTTCTCCCTTTAGTGTCCCTGCCAATTCTTTCTTGGCTTCATTCATTTTATCTGTATATGACCTTGCTCCCTCCTTCCCACCCTTCTTTCTTTCTTTCTTTTTTCCTTCCTTCTTTCCTACAATTTTCGTCCTCATTTTTTCTTACATTATTTTCACTCCTCCGCTTTTCCTTCTTTGCTTCTTTAATTTTCTTTTCTACATTTCTATTTTTTTGTTGAAGAGAATGTGTCTTTACTTTTCTTTCCATCTTTGTTTTGTACTTTATCTCCATGCTTTTATTTATTGCATTTTTCCAAGAATTTTTAATTTCACTTTTTTATTTTTGTCTCATTTTTATATCTCTACACTTTAAAACACTGGCATTATTTTTAAATTTACAGGGAGTGAGATTTGTTTTCATAAAGTTGGTTACATAACTTATACATAAGTGTGTGTGTGTGTGTGTGTGTGTGTGTGTTGGTTTGCTTGGCCTGTTTGAACAATCGAAAGCCCACATTGTTTGTCTGTGAGTAAATTCGAACAGCGCGGTTGTGGTCATTGTGCCCGAGGCTTCAGAACCCCCCCACCCATCCACCCCCCACCCCCTGTGTTCTCCGAGGTTTCCCACCCAACCCCCACCGTCTGGACCGAACGAAGCCCTGCGTCACATCTCGCTCTCTTTTCACAACCTGCCACTGAAGTTTCGATTCTTTTAACATGCAATGATTCAAATTTCAAATGAAAACACGGCCTGAACAATAGCAGCGAAGCTGCTGGATAATGTGGCGCAGGATGAAACTCGACCTGCTCTCTTCTGAATTGAAACCCGAGTGTATGGAGTGGATGGATTCCTGGTTTCTGAGCACTGGGTGTTGTGACAGAGGGATGGAATTGGTTGGGGTTTGGGATAGGAGGAATGGCGCTGACGCACGAGACCCCGTCACCCCGTAACGCCTCAGCAGCAGCGTGAACGTGTGCACGGTTTAAAAACCGGATGATTGACGGTGTGTGAACGAAGATCTTCCAGTTCGTCCTGCTTTGATCTCCCAGTCCGACAAAGAGAAGAAACTTGTACTAGATAATTATTTATGTTCCTGTGTGAACATGAAACAATATCATCCATATGGAATTTCACAATAAACACAGTCTGAGAAATCCGCATCAGACACCAGCTGGAAAATAGAATTCATTAAATACCTGCTTCAGGATCAGCTCCTATAATAACACCTTGTTAAACGTCTTCCAGTGGCGCAGTGGTCGGCACGTCCGCCTCACAGCAAAAAAGTTCGACTCCCAGGCTTGAGGTGTCTGTGTGGAGTTTGCATGTTCTCCCCGTGCTTGCGAGGGTTTCCTCTGGGTACTCGGGTTTCCTTCCACGGTCCAAAAACATGCACAGTAGGCTAATTGGCTGTTCCAAATCACCCCTAAGTGTGAGTGTGAGTGTGAATGGCTGTGTGTGTGTTGCCCTGCGATGGCCCGGCGAGCTGTTCAGGGTGTACCCCGCCCTCGCCCAGAGCCGGCTGAGATGGGCGCCAGCCTCCCCGCGACCCTAATTAGAAATAAGCTGCTTAGAAAATGAATGAATCGATGAATTTCTTCTGTCGTTAGTGTTTTATATGTTCTTTCTTCCTTCCATCTTTCATTTCCTATATTTGTTCCCTCCCTGTTTGGTTTCCGATCTTCCTTCCTTCCTTTTTTTGTTTCCTTTCTTCCT
>JAOUQZ010056927.1:0-21302 GCA_028564935.1 Neosilurus hyrtlii
GTCGGCTGAGATGGGCGCCAGCCTCCCCGCGACCCTAAGTAGGAATAAGCGGTTCAGAAGATGAATGAATTAATGAAATCTGCAATGGACTAGCGTCCCATCCAGGAGGAGTTGAACTCCTAGTCGCTTCAGGCTACAGAAACTGGGGATAAGCACCGGCCTGATGAGCCACTGGGCTCGGTGTAAAAGCCCAACAGACTTACCATGCTGTTACACTGCCATGTGATGCAGCATGAGCAGGAGTTTAAAAAGATGCTGTAGACTGACTTTATGTGGCTTTATGAGAAAAGCCCATGCTAGCCTTTATTTTTCTGTAGTAAAGTGAGAAACAGGAAATCATGCAGGTCTACACGTGGAACATTTCTTTGGCTATAAATGAACAGGACTTGTGGAGTGAATTCTAAATGCTGTAGGTAATCAATTTTTATCTTCTCCTAGTCATAAAGACTCGTCTTCAGACGTTGCAGAAGGGGGAAGGAGAAGATTCGTACCGCGGCATCATCGACTGTACGCGGTAAGAAAACCTGTCCCAAGTGTACTGCAGAGAATATGGTTAATAAATATGGTGGTGAATATTCTCCTCTTTCACGCGGTGAATAAGAGACCTGTACAAAGAGATCAGAATAAGATATTGCTTTATTATGATCTTGTTTTGGGTTCTTCTGTCATTCACAGGCGCATTGTGAATCGAGAGGGACCAGCAGCCTTTCTTAAAGGAGCGACGTGTCGAGCTCTGGTCATTGCACCACTTTTTGGAATCGCGCAAGGCATCTACTTTCTGGGTGTGGGTGAGCAGGTGATGAAGCTACTGGGACAGAACTGAAGTCTCATATCAGTAAAAAAACACACACACAGTACTGTTTCAACACGTGGAGAGATGAGAAAGGAGAGCGTCTATGAGTAGGGAAGGAGTAAGTAGTTAAAATGAGAAGAATGTCCACTTTCATAACCAAAGGAGTTGTTCATGCTATCAAAATCAGTCATGTTGCACACTAATTGTTTACTAATTGTAAATATTTAAAAACAGGGTTATTTGAGCACAACAAGATCCTGCTCTTTCCGAAGGTGTCTAATTCACTCGAGTATTTGTTGAAAACACAACGGATGTAACATGTAATCCATCATTAGTACTAGCAAAGGTGGGGGGAAAATAAATAAATAAATAAACAAGCACACTTACAGAGTGCAAACCTCTGCCCAGCCCAGCAATTCCTCATGTAAACAAAAATGTCAAAGACAATGTCTGTCCTATCTTACAGTGTTAAAGAATCCTTTAAAGATCCTAAATCCCGAAATTGATCCAGATCATGTCCCAAATTTAACTTTCTTATCCAGTGTCCCACCGCTGGTAGAAATTTCATGAGAATCTCAACACAACCTTAATGCGAATAACAAAGTACATAGCTCCCCCTGCTGGGCCTGTGTAATACTACAAATAGTCCAAAAATCATTCTCTGTTGCAATGTTAAAGAATCCCTTAAAAAATACTGAATACAGAATTTGCTCTGGATCATCTCCAAAATCTAACAAAGTCTTCCTTGTCCAAAGCCCCGTCTCTGGAAGAAATTGTGAAAATCTTTCAAATATGTTAAAGTCCACATGTAATTTTTTTTTTTTTTGCGTGATCCTGCTAACAATTAAACACATAAACCCCAGGTAATTCATAATCTCTTTGGCTGAGAGGAAAAGAGACCTGGACTTCTAAAGGTAAAGAGATATCGGTGCTTTGAACATATTAGTGTTTACATGGCTGTGTAACAGACTGTATAGGACCTGCTGCTGTGTTAATCTGTGCTTTAATCCTCTTGGTCGCTCAACCTCAGATTGCTGGATTACATGGCTAACTCCTGAGGTCTGCTTTTTAAGTAAGATTCAGCAACTTTTCCCTTACGGCATCTATAAAACCACGTTTCACTAAGCATAAGGAACTCGTCGTACTTTGTAAACATAGAACTATAAAATTCACAAACTTCCAAAAACTAATCCGTCAGCATACAGAGGAATGTCTATTTGCATACATTTTGTTTACTCTCTAACGTGTAGGATGAGGATAGGTGGGGTTATGTAGGATCAGTTGTAATGTGGTGTTTGTCATTGGCTTCATTTTTTTCTGAGGATCTTGTAATGTTTTTTTTTTTTACATGCTTATATATTATATAAGAGAGCCCACATTCCCCAGGGAACATGCTGTGGCCCAGCGGTTACTATGCTAAAAACTGATTTTTTCCTTTAACAGCACAATCATGAAAAGCACTACCATAGTCTTTGGACTTATTAAGATCTTTTCTGCACTTATTAAACTTTATCTTCGATGCACCTTTAAAGGATGAGGCGTCACCTTAAACATGACTGAAAATCAGAGAAAGATAAAATATTGTATAAAATGATTATTACTATTATTATTTTCTTCTTATGTTAATCATTTATATAAGGCTTGGGTTCAGATTTTTATCTATGATCTCCACAATCATCTTCTAAAATTTATCTTTGTTAGACATATGACACCAGAAACAACATAATCGCCATGTGATTTATTATAACCGTGATTTTGCTTTCTTCACATGACACTCAAATCATATGTACCTCAAAATCAAGATCTGAGAAAAAAATACATAAAAAAAAATACAATGCAAATCAGTCCACTTTTTATCTATAGATAGCTACTTTATATTACGATTTTCAAATCTACAGACCGAGTGTTATTACCGTACTGAATGGAGTAAAGAGAACAAGAAAATACACAGTTAAGACACAGTGAGACAGGAAAACGCAAATCCTTATGGAAGGATTATACACTGCAGTCTGTCTGAGATCACGGAGGATAACTTTTTTATATTATTCAGTAATTTTATTATATTGTTTTTAAATCAAATTTGATCTGATTATATAAAGATCATGTACTCTGTAATTACTCACGTAATCAGATTTTCTCTCACATACCTGATGAAAAAGGCAGCATTGTTTCATATAGAATGTGACAGTATTTCTTGAGGGTTCACTATCACATCTCCAGGCCTCATTTTTTAAATTTGGATATGAACTGAAAGCATGTATTAAGATATCACTCACTGGAACTTTTCTCAAATGTATTCATGACCTAAAAGTGTGTGCTCCAAAACAAATCAGCAATTTTATTCATTTAGAACAAAAGTAATGGTCTATTAAAGGATTAGTGTATTGCACTGCAGTTTTCATTTTGAGGTCTTTGTGAGGTTTGTGATGTTTCACTTTCAAGAAAGGGGAATGCTCTTATCACTTACAGACACATATGAACGTAAGAATTAAGGCCCTATTTTCACAACTTTTTAGATCCAAAAAAATCAAAATCAGTCCAGAATTTAAAAGCAAAGTTCGCATTTTTTCTGGAAATACTCCTTCAAAGATACTGCATGATTTCTCCTGATGTAAACATCAGAAAAGTGCCTCTATGTGATAATCATCTACATGCACTGAATGAGGCGCTGCAGCGGAGACCGGAAGAACAGAAAGATAAAATACTGAATATGGAAAGACGCACATGTAAGCGATCTTGTCTGAAAGTACAAACAAATTTTATTTTGAAGGGAATGGAATAAATTTGAACTGGAATTTGCATATTTTCAGAAATAGAATTCGAGGTAAATATCCGTATTCGTGGTGTTGGTAAAATACATTTGGTGCAAAATTAGAGTTAATAGATATTATCAGATATTTGAAGATTTTCAAAGAGACCGCATTTCGGGCATAATGGCGGTATTTTTGTCCGAAACCAACCGAAAACAATGTCGCACTATTTCATGGCTATATTGCTTATGTGCAAGTCAGGTCTAACTTCAATTTCGTCACAGTTATTGAGGTGAACAGACAGCTGTATTGCAGTAGGGATCCTTTTCATGGTGTCAGACTTTTATAACATTGTTATAATTACATTATGCCCAGTGGCACAAAAAAGTGGATGATTGCTAAGTAGGGATACAGAGTAGAGTGTTTTAATTCAGGACTGGAATGATTTTTATTGTTTTTGTTACTGGTAAAAATCTGAACCCAGAAAAATACAAAAATAAGGATCAGGTTAAAAAAAATCATAAAGATTTCCTTTAAGAAAATAAACATTACCAGAAGATTTATAAATCTGGCAAGAATTTTTATTTCCTATTTGATAAATGAGGTCCACTGTGTGAGTATGTGTGTAAAAGCACTTGTGTTGTACAATACACCAGAACTGACTCCTGGGGCAGTTTTGAAAGTTTTATGTCCACAAGAAACATTATTTGTTCATCATTTTACTCGAAAAGTTTATTTCATTTGGTGTAAAAACTATGTGATGAAATATTTGTACAAACTGTTTCACATTTGAAGACAATGAAAGAAAAATGTTTGCTATGTTTGCATTATATCATAACAAATGATAACTCCAGTAGTGAAATGTTCCCAAATATAGAAATAAAATATATTTGATTTATTGCTTCGTTTTATATTCACACCCACACACAAGCAATGAAATAACAAGCATACATCATACACAACAACCACACGTTTAAGGCAACGCAGGGTAAACATGCTGACATGTTAAGCAGTTAGCAACTTTATCAGACAGCAAAGAGGTTAGAAAGGGACGTACAGTAATCCAGATGTGTTTACAGAATAAATACGACATCCTCATTATCCATGAGTGCCTAGATCAAACTGTACCTTCACAGAGTTATATTAAAGAAAGACTGACTCAATCTGAAGAACATGGTTATAATACACTTTAGTCATCAAAGAAAAAAAAAATAATAAAACCTCTGACCACTTTTATTCACAAGCAAACATTTGAGCCCTCACACACCTTGCATAAAAACTTAAGAGTCGTATTTACAGTCATACTGAGGTGAAGTCGTAAGCATTTCTGTTTCTTTGGTCAAAGTTTCTGTTAATCCAAGAACTTGCGGTTTGGGTTAGCGCCGAACAAAGCCACTCGAATTTCAGGCATCATCTGTGAATGAAAAGAAAACAAAAATGAACCACAATAAACATTTTCCGCATAATCCAATCAATTATAGAGAGCCTAAATCCCGCCAACTCCCTCTACTTTCCTTGGATCTTTACTATTATATCTTTCACTTGGCTTTCATGAATTGGACTGAGTAAATACATGTGGAAAAAAAGCCCTTTGTGTATGTGTCTCCATTTCAGTCTGGTCAAGGGAGGCGGATCCTTTCTATACCCACTGTAACTAGCTACATGGTTGACGCTCAGTGGTTTTACACACTTGCGGAGAATTAATCCATTGTGGGATATTTAGGGCTAATTCATAGGTGTTCATCCAATGAGATATAATAATTTATGAATTAATATCCCACATGAGGAACACTAAGCTATCTCAAGATTATAAACTGGATATATTTTCAGATCAGCAGTTGTCATCAAGGTCTCTGATATCACTAAAATATTCTATTTTAATAAAAAACTTTTACATGTGTTGGTTTTTATTTGAAAAGTCTTAGGGATTTCTAAAAAAGAATCATGCGCTCTTCTCACCTGCTGTGCCAGGAGATCCAGCCTGCTCTCCAGTGTGTTTGATACCTTGATCTTACCGTTCGCATTATAGACTTCAACACCGCCGGATCTACACATGGGCATTCAAATCAGCAAAAATACACCTCACAGAGGGTACAAGTACAGATCGTAAACAGCATAGACACAGATGATAGCTTACATGTCCGGGGAGAGGAAGTTGTCCTTGTCAATGTGGACTTCGATGTTACTCTTCACAGTTTCTTTGTAGATGGGGATATTTTTCTTGACAGCAGCCTTAAAAAAAAAAAAAAAAAAGATTTTATTTTATCAGTGACAACTATATATGTAATGTGCTCATGCTGCATCACAGAGCAGCGTAACACACTCTGAGGTAAGTGCTACTCGCCCTCTTCCACATACATAAGCTCACATATTTGCGATTAACGATTGTTGACAGAACAAAGACAGTAATTCCATCCATCCCATCCTGCCTATGGCATTTAATTAGTCTCAGAACTTGCACAGACATTTCACATGAGCACTTTTTTGTTCCATGGGTGCAAAGCCTCACACACGTGAGCACTTTTCATTTCGTGTTTCTTTCGTGGCTTTTTTTTTTCTGCTCCACATAGACAGCAAAAAAAGCTGCTTGCTCAAAATGAAAAAGAGATTGTGAAGTAAGAAATGCACTCTTGCAAAATAAAAAAGGGCTTTTGCAAGTAGTCATCATCATTTACTGAATGGCCTAAACCTAATTAGGGTCATCTCAGCTGACTCTGGGCGAGGGCAGAGTTTACCCTGGGCAGCTCACCAGGCCATCGCAGGGCAGAAACACGCTGATGGCAATGCAGCCTACTCTTGACAAATGACAGCAAGGGTTCTTTGACATGCCTCTCACCACAGACAGTGAGACACATGGCTTGCCTTTAATTACCCAGTTACCTGCACTGGAGGGACAGCAGTGACAACCCGATGATAGCGGGGCTTGAACCCTCGACATTCGGATATGTAAGCCAAAGCCCTACCACCAGGCCACCACTTCCCCAGCCTGTGCAAGTTTTGAGACTTATTAAACACCACACCTAACAGAACTTTGCCACTTGTATTTATAAAAAAAAGGAGGCTTTTCTAGGTGGTTCACCCAACACATTAACTGTAGAATTTAAATCTGTAAATAAGGAGGACAGACGGGATAAATACGGAAAACTGTTCACCTCCACCATGGGCAGATCTTCTTTACGACAGCGAATCTTCACCTTCGATTCCAGCAGCTGATAGAAGCCCTGGTGGAAAGAGAAGATGTTACCTCTGATTCTAAATGACTTTTGGTTCTGATGGTTCTGGAGCTGGGGTAAAAGACTATGATAATCTGTTCAGGTCACCAGTGTGGATAGACTATTTTATGAGCTGACCATTTTGCTTCAATTCTCACACAACCTCATTACAGTATAATAACATTAAATAACCTGGTGCCTCATGTACAAAGGGTGCGTATGCACAAAAACGTTTGTGCCCTTTCCCACGGCAAAGTTCAGATGTATCAAGAGTGAAATGTCCGTGGAAATGTGTGGTGCCTCACGCCAACTTCATGGCTGGCGTACGCATGTTTCTGCAGCTGTTGGTGCTTTGGTGACACTTAGAGGTGATGCTGGGAAACTATTTATAATGTGAACTTTAGTCCTGAGAGTTGATTAAAGCGCATTTTGCAGCGAGAGCCGGTTTTTATAATGTAATCTGCGCTGTCCACTGCACACACATTGCTATTAAAGCACCAACAGAGGATGAATTTATGTCAACAGGAAGCATTTTCATTCCATCACTGTACAAATCACATGTCAACTAACAATCAACTAACATTGTGGCGAGGTTTTCTGGTTCAACCATGATTCATACACCCTGAGTAACAGCATGGTTGGGAACTACATGCTGCATTGTGCGCGATGGTGATTTCAACCATTCACCAATGCATTTATTGAGTCAGTGATATTTGTGTGGACGCCTGTGAGCAGACGGTCATTTATGCCATCAATTACACAGCACAGCGCGGGAAGGACACGGCCAGTCGGGCGGGCAGCAGGAATCCCCCGTTTCTGGGACCCAGAGCCGCCGCGGATGATGGAGGAATCCCCAAGTCTGTGGCTGTGGGTCCTCCGTCTCACTGTCTGTTTTAAAAAATAAATAAATCGTACTTAAACATCTCAAAGTGTTGTATATCCTCTTCCTTGTACTGGCATGTTTAAATTTGCAAAACCAAAGAACATGCACACATTTACCATAAAGCTCTATCTTACAGGGCTGTGAGCTTGGGGGTGATCAGAGACCCCACATGCGCTCCCACCACCCCTGAAAGAGCAGTGTCTCCTATAACTGCGGCAACTCTCTGCTCAAGCGGGGTGAGCCTCCCCCTTGCCGGCGTGGGTCAGACTCTGGCGGTGGGCAGCCCCTCCCCCGCATAATGGCCACCTTTAAGTCTGACCACTTCTTTTTTAACTCCGTGTGTGTTCACCTTTCCGACCCCACAGCACGGCCTCACACTCTCCCCAACTCATACCTCCTGCGTTTGTTGTTAATGCCGGAAGACAGCGTGCCAAACAGTATATTCTTGCGCGCCTCCCCGTCTGACTCATATTGTAAGGGTTTTCTGATCCTGCGAAGACAGGAATCTCCGGTGAAGGGTTCATTTAAATATGATTTGCATATTTAAATGAGGGCGTGGACAGGGAGGGGTCAGGTACTCCTACATGTGCGCTCAATTCCTCGTTGATTCGGATGTTTAAAGGAAATGTGCCTGGATTCATGCGTACGCACAGATTCATACATCTGAATTTTTTTGCGTGTATGACGTTTTCTGGATTTAATAGTACGCCATTCTTCAGAAAGAATTCCACGCAATTCTTTGTACATTAGGCCCCAGGTTTCAGTGTCCGTGGGAACGAAGTAACAGTGTCACTGCACTGGCATGTGATGAATAAGACAACAACAGACCTGCAGCAACAGTCCTTCTAACAGAGTCGCGTACTGAGCCGGATCTTTAGCAATGCCAGCTAACTGCTTACGGGCTTCATTCAGAAGATCCTAATACAGGAGGCAGTGAGAAACAAAGAAAAACAGAGGGACAAAGACAGAGAGAGAAAGAAAGAACGGGATGAAGAGGAGAAGGAGACAGAAAGTAAAAGAGAATGTGAAAAAGAGAGAGAGAGGAAAAAGGGGAAGAAAGAGAGAAAGTAAAAGACAGAGGGGTGGAGAGAGAGAATGAGAAAGTACATTGGAACATCATCAGAATCAGGAACAAGATCAACACATACACCCTCACACACACCCACTCGCTCTCACTGTCACTCACTCACACTAACACTCTCACTCAGACCCACACTCTCACACTCAGACACAGACAAATATCTACACATAAAAGCACACTCAAAAAGACACAACCACAAGAAAAAACACACAGACACACCCACAACTCATACCATGATCATGTCATCCCGAGCCTTGAGCACTTTCAGCCTGGCCTGATTCATCAGATTAGACATCTGACTACAGAGACATAGATTCATTTAGCAATGATTCGAAAAGTTTTTGATAAAATGTAGAAACATTAGGTGTTTGGATGAAAGATGGAAAACTGGCTCACATTTTCTTCTGCTGTTCAATCTGCTTCTCTTTCTTTTCGTAGTACTCCATTATCTTCAGCCTCTGGGTTTGCACAAGTCGTCCCTTCTCAATGTTAAACTCCTCCTCAGCCTGCAGGACAAAATTTCAACATCAGATAAAGTCCCAGCATTCTGTGAAGACAGAAGATGCATCTCAGCATCTACAGTGATATGCAAAAATATATATATTACCTTGGCTTCAATTTCCTCTGCTTTCTCGTTGGCCTCTTGGTCAATAAAAGCCATCATGTGTTTGATCTGGAAAGAGATTGTGCGTTAAAATCTGCAGAATTTTCATCACTCTATTACGGCGTTTATGTAAAAGTGTAATGATTTATAATAGTTCTATCCAGCGTCACCCAGATGCGAATGGGTTCCTTTTTGAGTCTGGTGTCGCTCAAGGTTTATCTTCATGGTGTTTGAGGGAGATGTTCACCCCTTGCTCATTAGAGGTCGGATTCCTATAAAGCTGTTTTGTGAAAATGTCTGTTATTAAAAGTATCATCAAGTTGTTTGATGTTTGCAACGACACATTCGTCAAGAAACCAAGAGACAACTTGGTTTATACCTAATGCTGATATTAGTGACCCCTTTTTAAAAAAAAAACACTCCAAGTGCTAGTGCTGGATCAGAGTTCATTCAACGTGTACACTTGCGTCTCCTGAGGTGACATAGAGTCACATTATGACATCATTGTACACGCCTGTGCTTTCCGAGCAATGCAAGCGACAAGCACAAAAACAATAGCAAACTACTGGATTAGGCAGACTAGATGCTATGCTAGCTCTGTTTTTGACAACGGCAGTCATAAAGCTTTAGCTGCTCATGATAGTTCCACCCCCAACCCCAGACATTAGCCATTCTTGGTTGTAGACCAGCAAAGTGTTGGTACTACTCTCAAACTTGTCTTTCTGTCCAAAAGCTGGCACATGGGCTGTTAAAATGCGAAGAACTTACTTGAGTTAAGGAAAGCGGGAAACTCCATCATCCAGAGCACATCATTCAGAATTACAGACAACCTTGTTTTAGTTCTGGACATTGACCTATAATCCTCAAAATTCTCATTTCGCTCACCTGACTACAGGAATTCAAGTTTCTCTTTTACCAGATCAGAAGGATGTGAACGATGAGAAGGACTCCTCTCCACAGAGGTAACGCAAGTGCTTGTTCAGATCCTGGTCATCTTGAAATTGGACTAGTCTCACTTAACTTATATGCACCATCCAACTGTTTAATTCTTCCTGAATTCAGCTCTAAACAATAGGTTCTCCAATATCACCCCACAACTTCAATTCACTAACACTGAAACTTGCCTATGAAGCCAAAAGCAGACCCAACACATACCTGATGGCATGCATGACTTTCTGCTCTGTAGCATGCTATGACTATAGCTCGACTCAACCCACAATCCTTCCAGATACAAGGAAGCCCTTCATTAAAAATCCTTTCTAGCACCCAGGTGATGGAATTAACATCCCTCGAGTCGTCAGTTGTCTTTAAATCAACACTGAAGAGCTGAACTCTTTATTACGCCCTTATATAAGAAATAATTATATTTATTTTAATTTTTAGTAAATGTTAATTTTTTGTATTTCCTCATGCAGGTTGTTCACTTCTACGACACTTTCTTTTGGTATCCATTTTTTGATCCTCAATCCTGAAAAGGAATGTGAACGGTGACCAGTTAGGGTCAGACTTGTAGTGCTGAAAGTCCACCCATTAAAACACAGCAACAATTTCTGGCACTATGATTGCCTGACATGGCGATTATCATGAAAGACAAAAATATCTGAAAAACATGGTCTGATCCCAGCATTAGCATGCACTTGTTTTGTAAATACAGAGACAAATCCAAGTAAATGAACAACCTTTATCAACCTTGTTAAAATATGACACTTACTTCAGACTACAGTATATAAAGTGTTTACAGTAATTAGCTACACTGTCAACACCAGGAGAAATAAAGTTGTCTGATTTTCAAAGAGGGTGTATTGTGGGTCAATCTGAGGGTGACTTTAGCCAGCATTAGACTGGACAAAACCTTGGGATTGCTCTTGCTACAGTCAACAGAGTGATTGTTCAGTTCAGCAGGAAAGGCAAGGAATCAACAGCATCCTGCTCAGGTCAACCCGGACCCTCTGACAGGTGTCCGTCTTCAAACTGTCAAGCGGACTGTTGAAAATAATGCCCACTGTAAGTGATCTAATGCGCAGAAAAACTACAAGTGAGTCAGAGTACTGCTGTGAGCACTCTGCAATCAACTTGGCTAATATGTTTATATATATATCCATGGTAGGTATATCAGCAAAATTTTAAAAATAGGAACTTTCATTGAAGAAAAATATCAGTGGATAGCTTTTCATTTCAGGATCTAAATATATTTAAAGGAAGGATGATATGACCACCCATTCCAAAGACACTGTATTTTTTTACTTTCTGAGAAAAGTGCCAAAGGGGACCCATGAATCCAGGATAAGCGGTGACCACTGACCAGCCCTGCTGCAAGGCAATTTCAGTGGAAAGGGGTGTGCCCCCAAACGGTGAATGTTTGAAATGAAAATTCAAGTTAATTTGAATACATTGGGTTTTTTTTTTTTAATAAGATTTAGCTGTATGCCTCCAATCAGGAAATCTCCAACAGCGTTGCACATAGAGTCAACTACCTACGTCTGCAATTCACCATCAAATCTGACCCAAAACTTTACAGGCTCATATATCCACCGCCACTGTGTTTTTCTGCCGTTCGAAGACCCTGATAAGTTGATATAAATAGTCACATATTAATTCGAGTATGTGATAGGGAACTCCAGTGATTTGCATAGGATTTATGAATGTACAAAAATATGACGTTCTGACCCAGTCAGACTGGGCAGGTCACATGTTTTCCTGTGCGCTCCTATTGGTGTCTGATATACCTATCAATGGATGAATCTTTTAAAAAATTTATGTATTTACTTTTGATACTTTTAAAATCATCACATGCCAAGTAAACTTTAGAATTTTTTATTGAATATTAAAGACCTACAAGGATTGAGCGCTCAAGAAAAAAGCCAGGATTGCTTAAGACTACACCATTAAGCAATCCTGGCATGTGGAAAAGCAGAAATAAGACTACAGAGGTCCAACATGGGCCAGAAAGATCAGGTGTTCAAGTCCTAGAACCACTGCATAATTCACATGGTGCTTTAACTTGGTTTAAATTTGTGCTCTGTTTGAATGTGGACCTCCTCATGTCTTCCAGGTTATTATTGATCATCATTGTTATTATTACTATTCCCAGTTTAAGAGAAATGGGGTGAATTAAAGCAGGGAAACCCCCAGGAAGAAGATATATTCCTCAGAGTATCACAGAAACTGGAGCAGTTTGCGACCTCACACCAATACCGAGAGACTCCAGGAAAGAAAAGAAACTGACAGTTGACTTTTCTACTCGAATAAATTGCTAAGCAAACTTCATAAACTCTTTACTCTTTTACCTGCTTCTGAACGTCGGCATCACTGAGGGCCATGGCTGAGGTCCTGCTGTCAAAAACAAACCCAAAATAAGTCAAGGTGTTCACTCAGGAAACAAAAAGGAAGCTAAACACCGACTTGAGCCGAACTGCTTTCCGCTAAACACTGGAAACACTCGCGTTGAAGGTGCTGAGTCAGCTGACCGGAAGTGCACGGCTCTATCACGTGATACGTTAAGATAATACGGAAGGGGCGTGGTTATGTCTGCAAGTGTGAGTTGGGCACATAGATAGGTAGATTAATTCTTGAATGATGCCTATAAAATATACATTCCTAGCTACATTTTTTATATTTTAATGAGTAAACCCCTTGTTAAATGTGACCCCCCCAAGCCCCCCAAAATATTAGCATATACCTTTTTTGTGGGGATAAAAAAGATTTGGTAGGGTAGCATGGTGGCATAGTGGCTAACATGTCCACCTCATAGCAAGGAGGTCCTGGGTTCAAGTTCACTTCACCCTCGATTTCCCGGACTATTAAGGGGGAATAGGCTGTTTGGGAATCTCAAAAGTCCGGCAATCGCTAATGTCCCGGGGTCCCTACCCTTTCCCGGACATTTACCATGATCTGCCCGGCAATCGCTATTATTCAGCAGCAGTCCTGGACTTTTACACACTTATCCGACACTCAATACACAATAATGTGTTTCCACAAACTTAAGGAGCGAATCAGCACATTCTTTTATCACATTCATTTTAAATGTGGGTTCCAGCTCGTCGTCACTGTCCTTACTTTCACGTTCACTTTGCTCTCACGTCACTGATGCCACTATCTGTTCATCGGACATTATTTCGTGACGCTCTGCTGCTTCATTTTCTGCCACCCACTCAGATCGGAACAGGCCGAACAGGAGGGAAGTTGGAAAATCACCCAGACCCGGACTTCCATCATCGATTCCTGAATTTGCATTTTTCCGGCAATACCAAATAATGTCCGGCGCAGGATTTCGTACAGGAAATCCGAAATCTGGGAAATAGGGGTACGGGAAATGGAGGGTGAAGTGTACTCTGCCCGTAGAAATTGTTTCTTTATGGAGTTCTCATGTTATTTTTAGCATGGGTTTCCTCTGGGTACTCCGGTTTCCTCCCACAGTTCAAAGAAAACGCATTAGGCTAATTGGATATTTTCGATACCCCCTAGGTGTGAATGTGAGTGTGAATAGGTTTTTTTGTGTGTGTTTTGCCCTGCACTCTTCAGGGTGTACCCTTTCTTCACCTGGAAATCCTACGTGGCAACCCTAGGATGATAAAGCAGTTCGGTTTGGTAGGGTAAAGCAGTTAATATCAATAATAAGACCAAACTTTTGTGGGAGGATATAACCACTATTAGTATACCGCCCAGAAATAGTGCAGTCTGATTGGTCCGCTTTCTCAAGATTGAAAATGGATGGTAAACTCTAACGTTAGAATTAACTTACAATTTAATCTTTTTTTTTCTTTCTTTTTTTTAGATTTCTGATTAAGAAAAGGTTTGTACTTGAAATGTGTGCAAGCTTGCAGAAGAGTCTGCAAGTCTCTGTGCAGCCCACAGAGATCACAAGACTTTGTAGCATCCATTTTCATTTAGAGGATCTAAATAACATCATGTAACACACATGATGGAGTTCCATCCATCATTAACATACCAGAACAGCTAAGGGTCAGATTCATCATACATGATAGAGATCAATAAACAGTATTACACAATGGTTTTGGTTTAATTTCCTTCAAAATATGTGAGTGTCAGTGGCTTTAGGTTGCAAATTATACACTGTAATGTAAGAGGCAAAACAACACAAAGAAAAAAGACAGAGTGAAGGAACACTTCCTCCATAAGCCATGCTGGCTGTTGGTTGGTGTCTGGACTCAAGGGAAGACAAAGGTGCTGCTCTTGTCTTTCTGCTCCTCCTGTGCACAGCCAAAAACAGAAGTAGAAAGAGAGGAAAGAAAAGCACAAAACACACCCACAAATATGTGCAACTTTCCAGGCTACACGTAACAGTTGATTTAGAAATGTTTGCACCCACTTTAGAAAGGAAGATAAGTAATCAATTTTGCCAAGGAGGTTACCCTCGCTTTGTGTGTTTGTTAGCAGGATTATGCAACAATTTATATGCAGATGTTTATGAAATTTTTATTCAAGTAGATTTTTGGAGATGATGTGAATCAAATCCTGGATCCCAGAATTTTATGGGTTCTTTAACATTGTGATATAGGATCATTTTTTTTGGAAGTGTGGTATTATAGCAGATTCTGTAGAGGTTCTCTCTTCTTTCCTTTTTTGGCTTGGTGAAGGTTTGCGCACTCTGAGTACTTTTGTACACAAAAGGTTATTTAAACAATCTGTGCATGCCCAGTGCTACCTTATAGACTGTAAAAAGCTCATCTTATATATAAAAATTCAGGAAGCTAGTTGAGTAAATACAACCATTATATTCAAATTATATTGAACTGTTACAGCCTTTCATCTTTCGAAATAAAACTGTCCTGGTCTAATAGTTACTCGGACCGATGTTATGTGGGGCCGCTGGTGTAGTGGTTAGTGTGCTGGGCTCATGACTGAGAGCTTGTGGGTTCGAATCACTATTAGACCTCCACTGTGCTAAGACTCCTGGGCAAAATCTTAACCACAAGGGTGCCTCTGTCCACCCAGCAGTATAAATGGGTACCAGTAAAAAAAACTTGGAAGGTAACTTGCGATGAACTAGCGTCCCATCCAGAACCAGCACTTCACGCTATGGAAACTATAAGCTCCGGCCTGTTGAGCTAGTATGAGCCAGTCGGGTGCCAAAGCCCAACAGACTTTACCTTACCTTACTTACTGTTGTTACTATTGTAGAT
Source organism: Neosilurus hyrtlii (assembly GCA_028564935.1). Classification (NCBI taxonomy): domain Eukaryota; kingdom Metazoa; phylum Chordata; class Actinopteri; order Siluriformes; family Plotosidae; genus Neosilurus; species Neosilurus hyrtlii. The sequence goes on from JAOUQZ010056927.1 coordinate 15,467, forward strand.
TTACCAATAAGTCTATGGTTGGTTACAGGTTAAAGGTTTACTGAATCTTATACTATGAATACTTGATACTTGAAATAAGCTGCAATGAACACATGGTTGGAAACAAACAAAAAAAACTCCTACAGGTTCAAGGGCAAAACTGCCACTGTGTTGTGTAACATTCAAGAAGGAAACTTGACTAATACTGTGGTTTATGATAACGCTGAGAACCGAACACATGGCAGGAACAGTATAACAAAGCTGCAAGTGGAACTGTATCAGTAAAAGGAATCATGAGGGTCTGCGTAGCACTCTTCACCTTTTTTGTTGCAGCATATTGCCGTAAAGTCTTCAATGGGTGAATGTTTGATTATAATAGAATAAACATTATTGCAGGATCGATTAAAAATATTTTTGTATCATTGTATTTGTCATACTGAACAGTTTATTGATTATAGCCATGGATGATGATGATGATATTATTATTATTATTACTTTATTATTATTATGATTATTATTATTACACAGTGTAGTTTTTTAAATAAGTAAATCCCACTTCTTTAACATCAGTTTTTTATTAAACGAATGTTGCAAAATTTATTTTGATTTTCGGAAACTGATGTCAATTTCTATATTAAAATCTGCCTTCTTCCCCAACAGTGACCAGGTTCTTCGAGTTAATGCACAATCTGAGAATCAAATTCAGCTCTTGAAGGATTTGGAGAATGCAGAAGATCTAAAGGTATAGTAACTTTAAGCATTATGGTTTCTGGTGACCATTTAATGCTAAATTTGAAGTTAGGAAATGGACAATAGTTATTAATCAATCAATCCTTTATTTTACACACACACACGAATATGACTGTGGATGGCAGAAGGTTGCCAAACTAATCAAAACATCAATATTTGTGTGTGTGTGTGTGTGTGTGTGCGCGCGTGTGTGTTTGGTCAAACAACATAAATGTAATTTGAACCAAGTAAAGATCGTGTGCTTAAATTAATCAGTGAACAAAACAGTGAATCATTTTATAGTGTAATTGTATGCGAACTGATTTGCGTGTGCTCGTCTGGTCCTTGCAACCAGCTTATTTGCAGTTAACATTCCTAGAAGTATGTGCTACGTGCGCTCAGCCTTCTCCTCCTCCATCAAAACAGCATCGCTCGCCAGTTTAGACATGTTCTATATCTGCAGCTTTTCTAAATTTATCGTTTCAGGTCTCTAAAAGCATTCACCTGAGAATGGAGAGGCAGCGGGGCCTCACTTATCAGTATAATCTGAGCGTTATCTTTGGAACACACACACACACACACACACACACACGCATGCACGCGCACACCTACACACACGCACACACACACCCTGCCTTGTCCTCCTTTCACACTGGTTTATGGGCTTTCACTGGCGTGAGAAGCAGTACGGAGATTGCGACGTGTCCTGTGTGCAAGCTGTACAAAGCGAAGAGAAGGGCGGAATGCTGGTCCTTATCTTTATTAGACAAAAATCCGATAATAATTCAATTGATGGCGCTATCGTTATGAAACATAAAACATCAGGTAACACTGACTAATCCAGCTGAAATGCATCCAAATAAAATTCAGAGCACCTCTGGATAAGAGTGTCCAATAAATGTAACGCACGTTTCTATCTCAGTTTCCATGGTAGCGTAGTGGTTAGCACATCCACCTCACAACAGGAAGGTCCTGGGTTCGAGTCGCGGGTTTCTGTGTAGAGTTTGCATGTTCTTACTGTGCTTGCGTAGGTTTCCTCCTGTTGCTCCTAAGAACCGAATCGGCTGAGATGGGCTCCAGCCTCCCCACGACCCTACTAGGATTACACGGTTCTCCAGATGGGCATTTGCATCAGTGCACATCAGACCATCCCTGCTTTTATTCCAACTGCGTTATTCCATCTATTGGATCCCTCTGTTATCTGTACAACTTATACATTATCAGTCATAGCTGTTCTCGGGTGAGGGGAGGAGTTACACCCTGAAGAGCTCACCAGTCTTTTGCACAGCTAACACAGACACAAACACTCATTCACACTCACATTCACACTGATGAACAATTTAGAATAGCCAGTTGGCTTACTATACATGGCTTTGGATTGTTGGAGGAAATTAGATTACCCAGATGAAGCCCATGTCAGCGCCGGGAGAACATACAAACTCCAGAGAAAGGCTCCATTTGGCCGCAAGGTTCCAACCCAGCACCTGTTTGCTGTGAGGCGACAGTGCTGGCTACTGCACCACTATGCCTTCAAAGCTGCATCACCTTGGAGTGTGCTGGCATATAAAACATCTAAAAGGGCATCCCGAAGTTACCAAAAATCCAAATCTGACACTCTTGAGACAGACTAAATTTCCAAGGTGACTGCTGTCTCTAATGTTAAGGTTTTTATTGGCTAATATTCGTCATCAATCATTAATTAATTTTTTGCATTCATTTGTCGAACTGCTTAATCCTACTGGGGTCACGGGGAAGCTGAAGCTCAACTCAGTTAACTCTGAAAAAAGGCAAGGTACACCCTGGACAGCTCGCCAGTCCATCGCAGAGAAAACACACACACACACACACACACACACACACACACACACACACACACACACACAACTAGGGGCAGTTTGGATCAGTCGATTAGCACACTGTGCATGTTTTTGGACTGTGGGAGGAAACCGGAGTACCTGGAGGAAACCCATGCAAGCATGGGGAGAACATGCAAACTCCACACAGAAACAGCCCTCACCGAACCCGGGACTCAAACCCAGGACCTTCTTGCTGTGAACTGGATGTGCTAACCACTATAGCACCAAGCTGCCCATCAGAGCAAGAAGGCCTGGGTTTGATTCCCGTGTTCAGGGTGTTTCTGTGTGGAGTTTGCATGTTCTCCCCGTGCTTGCGTGCCTCCGGATACTTCGGTTTCCTTCCACAGTTCAAAAAGCATGCACATTACGATAATTGGCTGTTCCAAATTGTGGAGGTAGGTGTGAGTGTGAATGGTTGTAAGTGTGTTGGCCCAGCAATGGCCTTGCGAGCTGTCCAGGGTGTACCCCACCCTCGCCCAGTCTAATCTGTGCTTGGTTCCAGCCTCCCCGCGACCCTAATTAGGATTAAGTGGCTTAGAAAATGAATGGATGATGAATGTATTACAACCTCAAAAAGGTTTTAGCTGGCGCGTATTGTAAAACCAGTCATCTGGGAATGAGCTTTCAAAAGCATGTGCGTTATAATGTATTACAATGCAGGCAGCTGAAAATAGAATATAGCACTGCACCAACCATATCCTTGGATACATATATTGTTACATGAGCTTCGTCATGAACCATGTCCTCTGAATAATATCAGAATGTCACACAGTGGGTGTAGAGGAATGTGGGAGAGGCAGAACTAGAGTAAGTGTGTGTGTGTGTGTGTGTGTGTGTGTGTGTGTGTATGTGTGAGAGAGAGAGAGAGAGAGAGAGAGAGAGAGAGAGAGAAAGAGAGAAAAATGGAGATGACTATCACTACTTTTCCCATTCACAGTTAAGAACCATCATCTCTCGGTTGTTGTTGTAGGAGTGGCGTGTTGTTCACTCACTGCTGCCTTTGAAGTGCTTATAAATGTCACCACTCTCATTTCTTACACACCTGATACGCCGGTGCAAAGTACACACCACGCCAACCTGGCCAGTTAGAACATCATGTCTTTATTTTTTCATCATGCCCTTTCCTCACTCGCTGATCTCACCACCATTCACAGCTGTAGTTTTCTTCACTCCAGCACACCTGATTCAGGTCAATAACTGACAATCAGGCCATTGATATGCTATGAATGGGGTGCACTTTTTGGCTACCAATACCTTCACCCTTCTGTCCAGTTCATTCCAAACCAGCTCGAGTCTGGAGACTGTGCTGGCCGTTCCATGATTTGAGGCCTACTGACTTGGCATGTTTTCCCAAAAACTTCATTTTATTTTAAGTGATCTCTGAGCAAGAAAAGGTGACATTATGTTCACTTATGTTTTTTTCTTTGCATGGCAGAGCTTTCATCTGCATTTGTGGGTGGCACAGCAAACTGCGTTCACAAACGGTGATTTCTGGAAGTGTTCCTGAGTCCATACAGCAGCTTTGATGACTGAATCATGCGTGTTTCTAATGCAGTGCCACCTAAGGGCCTCATACGGAGACATCATATTTCCTCTCAATTAAATTTTTTAATGTACTGTCTTAATCCCAAAAGGAAATGTTTTGCTATGCATTTAACCCATCCAAGGTGAGCACACACACTCGGAGCAGTGGGCTTCCACACATTGCGGCACCTAGAGAGCAGCTGGGGATTAGGTGCTTTGCTCAAAGGCACTTCAGCCATGAAGGTGGAGGAAGGAAAGGTGTTGCACCGTCTGTCCCCACCCCACCAGCTTCCACTCATTTTTCCTGTTGGTTCAGAAGTCGAACCAGGCGCTTCTCTTACCATTAGGCTATGGCTGATCCCTTTGACCTCCTTTTGATACCTTTGGGTATTACTCTTTTGAAGACATTGATCAAGTTAAGTAGTAATTTGCTGGCAAGAAACAGAAGTGGTATTGAGAAATAAAAAACACCTCACGTAACACTGGGGTTCAGGTCTCCGGAGGCTATATATAGATTACTTAACAATTTTACGTTGATGATCATTATTCTGAAATTGCTCCACAGTTTGTAAAATATTTGCACAGTTTTTTTTTGCAGATTGGTAAACCTCTGCCCAGATGTTCATTTTATGATCTTTTGCCGATTAACCAAATTAGCTAATTGGCTGTTCCAAGTCGCCCCTAGGTGTGAGTTTGAGTATGAATGGTTGGATGCGTGTTGCCCTGTGATGGCCTGGTGAGCTGTCCAGGGTGTACCCAGCCCTGGCCCAGAGTCGGCTGAGATGGGTGCCAGCCTCCATGCGACATTAATTAGGTTTAAGCAGCTTAGCAAATGAATGAATGAATGAATGTTCCTCCTGTTGTTTCTCTTTAGTACCACTTACTTTTCCAGCCGCTTGTTGCCCTCGTCTCAACTTTAATGAAACATGATGATGCCTTCAAATTCTAAATTAGCTAATATCTCAAAGATCTTTTTGCTTCATGATCTTTTCAGTGATGTCTTAATTTGACAGCACTAATATCAGATTCATCTTTGAGATTCGCCTCCCATTCACAGCTTTTCTCTGGGTATCAATTATCAACACATGCATGCACACACATGTCTACACTCTTTTATTTATTTTGCTTGTGTTGTCATTAACATAATTACTATTTTTAAATGACTCACAATCCTCCCCTTAAATGTTCATGCAATTTAGCATGTTCTACTTACACAACATTGAGTTTTAATGTTCAACTTATACACCAGCTTTTAGTGGACGCGAGCTAAATCAGGACTGGACTTAAGTCCTAATCTATCGCTTGGCTGATCATTTATATTTTAAGTAAAATTAAATTCTAAGCTGAAGCATTCCCTTATTATTATTATTATTATTATTATTATTATTGTTATCATTATCATCATCATCATCATCATCATCATTATTATTATTATCATCATTAATATTATCGTTATTATTATTATTATTATTATTATTATTATTGTTGTTATCATTATCATCATCATCATCATCATCATTATTATTATTATCGTTATCATCATTATTATTATTATCGTTATTATTATTATTATTATTATTGTTATTATTATTGTTATCATTATCATCATCATCATCATCATCATCATCATCATCATTATTATTATTATCATCATTAATATTATCGTTATTATTATTATTATTATTATTATTATTATTATTATTGTTATCATTATCATCATCATCATCATCATCATCATTATTATTATT
>JAOUQZ010057032.1:0-21281 GCA_028564935.1 Neosilurus hyrtlii
CGCCCAGAGTCCGCTGAGATGGGCGCCAGCCTCCCCGCGACCCTAATTAGGATTAAGCGGTTCAGAAAATGACATGACATGACATATATATTGCACTAGATAGTTATGTAAAGAAAGGTTTTTTGGTGGTATCAAGTATTTTTCTATAATATTTCTTCTTTTTGTATAGTTTTTCTATAATAACTTGTTAGCATGTATTTACAACGAAGGTAGATATAAGTTATTTGCTCTTGCAGTGATCATTTTATGTACTACTGAAGTTCTACAATAATAAGTATTTAAGCTATTCCATAAGCGTCTGCTCATTGTGTCACCTCTCATCATTTCCCCCTATCTAGCTGATAAAGACGAGAAGAGAAGAGAATTAAATATCAATCCTTCACACATAAAGGTGCCGGTAGCTCAAAAAATATCTCTTTGAATGGAAGAAGATTTAGGCTTTTCTTTTAATGTCCCTTGCATGAGATTCTGTTAGTGATACACACACGACCGCCCTCATGTATGAAGTAGAACTCCTTATTGGCTGTAGGTCTTGATGTGAAAGCTCATATTTTTCTCACTTAAAATTGAGGCTTTCTCAGAAAAGTCATCCATTAAAAACTAATTTTGGGCCACATTGCACATGAGCTCACTTTCTGATATAACAAAATAAGTTAAATGGCTTAATAGGCTCCAATATGCCAGTCATTAGAGGAGGAAATAGAAATAAGAAACATTTAGCTCAAGAATCTGTATGCTAAACCAGCTAGAAATTGGGCTTGAGGTGGGAAATACAACCTCGATTGGATTCAAACAGAGAGCAGCATGTGTACACACATTCTCACACCATAGTGCTTGTGAAAGTAGAAAAACATTAGGGAGTTTATTCAGGACAAGCCTTTATATTCATATATCCTTCAGCATTTATTATGGTGAGTTATGTTCCTTTGCTGTTTTATTAGTGGAATATAATATATAATTATATCTTCATCTTCATCTTCTTCTGCTTGATCCGGGGTCGGGTTGTAGGGCAGTAGACGTCCCTTTCCCCAGCCACTTCATCCAGCTCTTTCGGCGGGACACCAAGGCGTTTCCAGACCAGCTGAGAGACGTAGTCCCTCCAGCGTGTTCTGGGTCTTTTTCTGGGTGTTCGGGGTTTCTTCCCGGGTGGACATGCCCGAAACACCACACCAGAGAGGCTTTTGGGAGGCATTCTAATCAGATGCCCGAGCCACCTCAATTGGCTCCTTTCAATGCAGATGAGCAGAGGTTCTACTCCGAGCTCCGCCCGGATTGTTAAGTTTCTCACCCTATCTCTGAGGTAGAGCCCCACCACCCTGCGAAGGAAGCTCATCTGGTTCTTTCAGTCACTAATCAAAGCTCGTGACCATAAGTGATGGTGGGAACATAAACCTACTGGTAAACTGAGAGCTTTGCCCGGATGGGGGTTACTGATCCCAAGATCGGGGGTTCAAGCCCCACTATCAGTGGGTTGTTACTGCTGTCCCCCCACTGCAGCTAACTGGGTTATCAAAGGCCAGCCATGCTTCTCACTGTCTGTGGTGAGAGTCATGTAAAAGAACCATTGCTGATTTTTGTAAAAAGTAGGCTGCATAGCCATCAGTGTGTTTCTGGCCTGCGATGGCCTAGCAAGCTGTCCAGGGTGTACTCTGCCCTTGCCCAGAGTCGGCTCAGATGGGTGCCAGTCTCCCAGCGACCATATTTAGGATTAAGCGGTTCAGAAAATGAATGAATGATAATTTTAGATAATATAGGTGTTCCCTCCATTTTTCTCTCCCTTACTTTGTATCCGATTCCCAACCATGATGTATTACCTCCCTGTTACAACCATCACCAACCAGGGAGGGGCATGTGACATGTGATGCTGCCACCCATATATTTATAAACTGCTGCCATGTACATTTGGGTGCAGCCTAACACAGTCGGAGTTAAAGCACTATCCGTTCCTTTGTACTAATGAGCTCACCGGTGCCCATGATTAGCTGGTGAGCATATGTCATCCCTCCCTCCATTCCATGAGAGCTCAGCTAAGTAGCCCCCAAAGACTCCCAGTCATGGATGGCATTCGAATCTACGATCTCCATATTTATAGTCGAGACCTGAACATATATGACATCACAAGGATGGCTTGCTTTTATGTAGGAAATATTACACCGGGTAACCAAAAAAAATTCCCACATTTCATAGGTTAAAGATAATCAAATTATTATTTACACACATAAAACTTACCCAACCCCAACAACCCCAGTCTCCAACATAGCATGGTCGAGAGCACACTGTACATTCGCCCGTCATATTCCACAGAAGCAAAACATTTCAGAACGGAAAGCCATGAAGCAGTGGGTTGAGAATTTCGCATCAACATCACCAGCTTGAAAAAGAAAATCAATTGGTCAACCCAGAAGCACTCATACACCTGAGAATGTTGAAACATTGAGGCGATCTGAAGTGCAGTCTCCATGATGTTCTGTGCGGAAGAGGCTTTAGCTGTAGGGATTTCCAGGAAAACTGCAAGGAGAATCATATACAAAGACCTCCATTTCCATCCATCCAACAAATCTGCTGAATGAAGTTTCAGGTGTGAAAATAATGATTTGAATGTCTTCAATGATTTTTTTCAAATTTACCTTTAAAATGTTTTATTGGCTTACCCTGAATACAGTATTTTATTACTTTAAGCTATTTAACTATTAGAAATTTAAAAATAATTACGTTTTGTTCCAAGAATTAAACTTTTTGTATTTAAAATTTAACCATTCAACATTACCGTAATTATATTAATTATCATTATCACCTGATTTTAGCTCATTGAAATTGGTGTCCGTGACAATCTTCATATTATCAATGCCCCAGTGTGTTATTTATTACCGTTTGAACTTAATGGCTACTTAGTTTCCCTCTTAAACTGAGCAGATGATCTAATTACACACACATGCACATTGCACCCCAACACTCCCACCCCAGCACCCCCCAACCAACCAATAAACAAGATTAGGACTAAACTCATTACACTTGCAGAATGCATTTGATGTGCTTGGAGAGTTATAATATACATCCCTGTGCCTACATCAGTGCACACATGGTCAACATATAGGCTTTGAAAACTTGAAATCTACATAGTATTAGTACAGGTATGTTTAGTGGGCAATGCAGTCATGCAATCCCCATCAAAGTTATTTAGAAAGTCAAAATATTAAACTTTAAAAGGATTGTGATTTATGTCTTTATCGATTTATATTAACTCTACAATAATATACAGTGGATATGTGTGTACATAATTTGTAGGAGGGCGGCACGTTGGCATAGTGGTTAGCACTTCTGCCTCACAGCAAGAAGGTCTTGGGTTTGAGCCCTGTGTCCAGAGAATACATTTGTATGTGGAGTTTGCATGTTCTCCTGTGACTGCGTAGGTTTCCTCTGGGTACTCCAGTTTCCTCGCATAGTTCAAAGACATGCACATTAGGCTGACTGGCTGTTCTAAATTGCTCACAGGCGTAAGTGTGAGTGTGAATCATTGTGTGTGTCTTGGCCCTGCATTGGACTATTAAGCTCTTTATGGTGTACTCCACCATTGCCCAGACTAGACTAGTCACACTTTGCCCCTAGGTGTGAGTATGACTGTGTATTTGTGTGTTGCCCTGCGATGGCAAGCAGGACAGGGTGTACCCCACCTTCACCCAGACTTGGCTGGGATGAGCTCCAGCCTCCCCATGATCGTAATAAAGATTAGAATGGTACAGAAAAAAAATAAAAATAATGGATGATGTTTTTCATTCATTTGCCAAAGTTACACAGCCCCCCCCCCCCCCCCCCCCCCCCCCCCCCCCCCCCCCCCCCACACACACACACACACAAAACTATTCACACTTATACCTTATAGCCTAATTTCTTTGGACTGTGGGAGGAAACTGGAGTACCCGGGGGAAACACAGGGAGAACATGCAAACTCCACACAGGAATGCCTAAGCCCAGGACTCGAACCCAGGACCTTCTTGTGAGTTGGACACACTTACCACTATGCCACTCTGCCGCCCTTGAATGATGTTTTATATTTTTTTATTTGATTCATTTTTGCTGGTGAAACCCAGCTATTTGTCCATTTAGCATGTGATCTGTCAGAGGTGGAAAATATGCTTCTATATTTACTTTAATGCACCACATTTGTTTCAGTGTTGATAACAGACAAATGTTTTTGCATGATTTGTTAATCACCTTCAATACTATTTTGCAAGACTTATCACCACTGGGCGCTTGCCATTCCACAATAATATTTAAGGGAATGGCGACTGTTTGACAGCCCGTGGGAGCCTAAATAGTAGAATTAAATTTTGATTTTTGATTTCTTTCCAGAAATAAAAAGCCATGCACATGTGTGTGTGTGCTGAGAACTGATAATTGTTGATTTTGTGGGCCGGTAGGTAAGCAGTAATCTGTTATGTTTCCAAGAGTTAAAAGCTTGATGTTTTGGAGCAGATAAAGTGAGCAGGATTTCAGGCATGTTTCTACATTCATTTCCAGTAATGTTGCATTTATCTAATTCATGGATGCAGTGCAGAACTCACCGGGACGACCACACTATTTCCTGTAGCCCCATGAAGAAATATTGTAGGCAGGCATTAATGAACCAAATAGGATGAAAAAAAAAAAACATGCTGTGCATAAAGTTTATATTTCCAGAATATATTGTTGGTGGCATCCTGCAGATCCTATGACTTTGAAGAAAAAGTTCTGCACCATATGCTTGATCAGACTATATTTTTGAACTGTTAGATTTTATTCAGGCAGCACAGTGGCGTAGTGGTTAACACATCCACCTCATAGCAAAGGCTCTGGTGCTTCTGGGTGGAGTTTGCATGTTTGCTTCCGTGGGTTTTTCTTTGGGGTACTGCAGTTTCTTCCCACGGTCCAAGGACATGTACATTAGGCTAAGTGGCTACTCCAAATTGGCCCTAGGTGTGAGTGTGAGTGTTAATGGTGGTGTGTATGTTGGCCCGGCGATGAGCTGTTCAGGGTGTACCCCACCTTCACTCAGAGTTAGCTGAAAGTAGGCACCAGCCTCCCCACAACCCTAGTAGTATTAAGCGGTGTGAGTGAGTGAGTAAGTGATGAGATTGATTATCGACCATTCATTACATCAACCATTACCAAGAAATTCATCATCCATCCACTGTGTGGCGGCAAGTATACAGGTAGTTATCTTAAGGAAGAATGCATGCTAGCTTGTCGCTGTCAACTGTCATCAGTAAAGATGAATAAAAGAAAGTAGGACAAATGTCTAAACTAGGTTAACCATTTTGTTTATTGTTTATTTGTTCTCCAGTGACGTGGAAGTTTAGTATTGTGGCCCTCAGTGAAAGTAAGTTTCTTTTTGTAAACAAAAAAACATAAAGCGTGTTGCATTTCTACAAACAGAATCATTTTGTTAATGAAAGTGATGAGTGGAGAATGGCCAGACTTTTTTAATGAGACTTGATGTCATCCTTGCTTCTTATTTTTTGATTTTGATAAACTGTATTAATCCCGCAAGGGAAATTATTGCCTCACCCATCTGAAGTGAGCACACACGGATGTGAAGCACCTGGAGGTTGGGTGCCTTGCTGAAGGGCACTTTGGCATGAAGGTGGAGGAAGTTAGGTGCAGCTCACTCCCCCACCATCAGTCATTTTCCCTGCTGGTTCGGGAATTGAACCAGCTACCTTTCAGTCCCAAAGTCACTTCTCTAACTATTACGTGCATACAGCTGCATAAGTATGGCTGCTTTTCTGCATGCCAAATTTAGAAGCTTTTATTATCTATTTTGCATAGGCATGAAACACTACTTTGATTGTTGTCCTGTGTCCGCGCCCGTGCACTGACTTGATGCTAACTGGATGTTATGAATAAGTCGCACAATAACGAAACTGAAACCCAAACATTACAGGCTCCTACACCACCACTCAGACTCTCACCGAATAATAAAAAACACACAATTCAGGTAGGTAGACAAACTAGAAAAGCAAGGTAGAAAAGCATCACCAAACATCAGTGGCAACACGGAACATGAACTTGTTGAACTGATAAATTAATTAACAAGACAGGTGAAACAAATGAACACGGAAGTAAGCGAGTAAAAGACAGTGCGTTAAAAAAACTCAGTGTTAACCTTTCCTGCTTTCACTCCAGACCATAGTCTGGAAACATAAAGGAAATTTATTTATTTATTTCCTCCAGGGCTGAAGTTTTTTCATTCCATAAAGAATCTTTTATAACACTAACCTCAGACACCTATCAATAGAGATATCTATTAGGAGCGCCACCTTGAGGCACTGCCTAAGTCTAGATACCTAAATGTTATGCTGCTTTTTTTTCCCCTAACAAACAAAGATGCTTTTCTGTAACATTATTTTTTTGGGGAGGGCGGTGGGGATGTTTGGAAATCTGAAACACTTTGGTACTGACCCAGTGACACAGAACTCATATCCTCCAGAGGCTTGTTGTGTGTCATTTGTTCACACTGCTTCTGTCCCTCACAACCCAATAACTATTGAACATAAAGTTTGAGAAAAGAGTAATGCGCAATGTCTTTCATATCGGGGTCTTACAAGGATATACATACAATATTGTTGGGAAAAAGTATGATCATACGAGGACATTGGGGTCCCAAGAGGCTATAATAAATTTCTATAACAAAAATTAATTAGTAAGACCTTTGCATAATACTGCATGTATTTAGGACAGCATGGTTGAGCAATGGGTGGCATAGAAGGCCAAAATCAATTCTATAAAAGAAACAACAGCTCAGAGAGTTATAGTGGATTAAACCATTTCTGTAATTAGTAATCACATAGTCAGTGGTCCATAAAAAGACATGGATATATTTGTTTGAATGAATCCTGTATGGCATCTCAACTCTCATATGAAAATTTAGTTTCTCCATACTTTTTAACTAATGTTGTGTGTGTTTGACAAAGAGGGTGTTTGTGTGTAAGAGCGAGTGAGCAGAACGAGTGCTTATCTTTTAATTCCCTCATTAACTTCTTATCAATAGTTTTAATGCTAATTAAGATGCTGTTTAAAGTGACAGAAAGGAGGGTTAGTGATGGAGAGCTGGATGCGCTATTCATTTCACCAAACACACACACATACAGTGAGTATAAGAAAAGAATTACTCACTCACTCATTTGCCGAACTATTTAATCCTATTAGGGTCATGGGGAGACTGGAGCCAACACTGTGCGATGGCGAGTTACACCCTGAACTGCTCATGCACAACCATTCACACTCGTACCTATGGGAAATATAGAATAGCTGACTTAGAACAATCTGCATGTCTTTTGAAATGTAGGAGAAAACTGAAGGAAACCCACACAAGCACTAGGAGAATATGCAAACTCCACACAGAAATGCCGAGATTCGGACCCAGGGCTTTCTTGCTGTGAGGCAGACATGTTAGCCACTATGCTACTGTGAGCACCTAGCTGATTGTTGTCTTTAATTTTTTTGTATCCATCTCCTGACTTATCGCTACCCACAAATGTATCACTGAGATCTTTAGACAGTGCCTTGCCACCCACACTTGATTGTTTGCTTTTAGTGACACTTACAGTGGAACTTACTTACATACTTGCCTCATGTCCTGTTATGAGCAGACCTAACAATCTCCCTCTCTCTCTCCCCCTCTCTCTCTGTCTCTGTTTGTGTGCTTGTTGAGGTACACATGCTACTTCTGAAATACCAGTGATCCTGATCCTTCTGCTTTCTTAATCCTGTGATCCGTCCTGATGTGCTACTACTGGTTGGAGTTCTCATCTCTGAAGCCCCTCGCTCCTGATGATGATGATCCATATGGACCTAAATATACACTCAGAAACTTAATATACACTCAGAAAGATGACCTTTACTGCTGGTGATATAAACACTTTTACTAAAATGATTTAAAAGTTTCTGCTACATGGTTTGTAATTTTTATCTGGTTTCACCCAAATGAGGATGGGCTTCCTCTCAAGGTAGACTGAGGGAGTTTTTCCCTTGCCAATATCACCTCTGGCTTGCTCATTGGGGATTTGTAGAAGAAATGTTACTTAAAAAATAATGTTTAGATTATCAAATGTGTTTTTAATATGTCAATTGTGAAAAGTGCAATACAAATTAAACATGAATTGAATAGAATTGAATTGAACTTTCAAGCACTGAAATGCTCTCGGAATAGCTGTTTTTATGCTGAAATAATCAGAATGATTACAGTTGATCACAGGTGGAAGCCAATTAACTTGGTGTGCCATGGAGAGGGTGAATAGTCACACCTGATTGAGTTTACAAGAGTTTTTTGGGTGGGCATGATCCTTTAACCTCAATAAACCCCATGATTCTCTCTTTTTCTTTACCATACTGTTGCTATATGTTTTTACGTGGTTGTTATAAGTTGCACTCAGTAAATACAGCTGAATACATATTTTATATGAGTATCTGCATTTCAGACTGCAAAGCAATGACAGACAAAAGGTTTCACAACCCTTCCTTTAACAAGGCAATACTTACGTATGACCTTTCACTGCAGTCTTCAATTAGACACAGCGTGCCCTGGCAGTTGTGCCTGTATAAAAGCACTGTGATTGTTTTAAACGGCACCTCTGACAGACACAGCTGCTTTTTGTAAATGGAAGGGCATTTGGCCGAATTGAAAGTGCTTGCTTCTGAGAAAAAAAAAAACAAAAAAAACATTTGTCTTCTGGGAAAGAGGCAGCTTTTTTACCTTTTCTCAACACGTTACATAGAAAAACTATTTTGAAATAAAATGTACCATAATGTCGGTGAATGGTGAATGCTGAGACTGCTTTGAGGTGTCAGTGCTACAAAGAGGTTGAGATGTGTGAGTAAGTCTTATTCTTGGTGAAAGATGGTAACCAGCAAAAGGTCTCATCTTATAAATCTAAGCATTCTATTTCTTAAATCTGTGATGAAAGTCTCCAACAAAGACTAAGAAAGTGATTCATTTTATTATGTGAATCAAAGTGAACATTCTCATGTTCCCTTTCAGCTTTTTATTTCCATTTTCTCGCTATTCACTTCTCTTTTCTCCGCTTACACGCACTCTGCTGTCTTATAGAGCTGGCACAAGGGAAGGTTTCCTGCAGACTAAAAAGTGCCATTACCCAGGGGTCATTAGACCCCAAACAGAGCATGACAGGACTTCACTGTGTGTGTGTGTGTGTGTGTGTGTGTGTGTGTGTGTGTGTGTGTGTGTGTGTTTCAGTTGGGCTCACTGCAAAAAAAAAAAAAAAGTAAGTAAATTAGCCAGTGAAAGCCTCTATGATATTTACATAATGTCAGTGGTATACATACAAACCTGATCCAAGGGACAACACACACAAATAACAATTCACAATCACACCTATTGGCAATGTGAAACGGCCATTTAACCTAATGTGCATGTCTTTGAACTGTAGGGGAAAACAGTAGTACCCAGAAAAAACCCATGCAAACACGAGGAGAAAATGCAAACTCCACACAAAAACACCTTTGTTGAGCCCGTTACTTAAACGCAGAACCTTCTTGCGGTGAGCTGGATGTGCTAACCACTACACCATCATGCCAGTCTATCCTATCATTATCTTTTTCAGTTTTGAATAAAAATATATATACTGATAGCCAGGTCAGTAGTGGCTAAGTGGTAGGGTGCTGGCTTACTAATCTGACGGTTGGGGGCTCAAGTCCCACTTTCACTGAGTTGTCACTGCTGTCCCTCCAGTACAGCTAACTGGGTTATCAAAGGCCAGCCATGTCTCTCTCTGTCTGTGGTAAGAGGCCTGTAAAAGAACCATTGCTGTTGTTCGTAAACAGTAGGCCATTTGGTTGCCATCAGCGTGTTTCTGCCTTGCGATGGACTGGCGAGCTGCCCAGGGTGTACTCCGCCCTCACCCATAGACAGCAGAGATGGGCACCAGCCTCCCTGTGACCCAAATTAGGATTAAGAGTTTCAGAAAATGAATGAAGGATCCTAATAGCCCATGTATTTATTTTCTTTAAAATTTTCTGGGGTATTTTAGCCTTTGATTAATTTCATTTTGACAGGGTTTTATTGTGCAATATAATATTTTATGTTTGTTCATGGCAACACGGTTCTGTCGTGGTTAGCATGTCTGACTCACAGCAAGAATGCCTGGGTTCGATTCCCAGGCTCGGGGCGTTTCTGTGTGGAGTTTGCACGTTCTGCTCCCCGTACTCGCGTGGCTTCCTCTGGGTACTCCAGTTTCCTCCCACAGTCAAAAAACATGCACAGTAGGCGAATTGGCTGCTCCAAATCACCCCTAGGTGTGAGTGTGTGAGTGGACGGTTGTGTGTGTTGCCCTGCAATGGCCTGGTGAGCTGTTCAAGGTGTACCCCGCCCTTGCCCAAAGTCGGCTGAGATGGGTTCCAGTTTGTTCGTATGTGAACTGAAATAAAATGGCTGCTATTAAAAAAATATAATTTACCTATATTATTAGGATTATTCACCCTTATAAAGCTATTTGGATTTTAAACAGCAGTATAACTGTAAGATTACGGTGCTGTCAATATGCAGGTTTTTCCTCATTTAAAAATATTGTGCCAATATAACATCAGTGCAGGGATGATGCAAATTAACACGGTAATTTTTTATATTAAATGCATGCACTTCCCTGATAATAACCTAACTAATTGACAGATATTTACTGTGTAGGTTTGAAGACATTTTGACTACATGGCTCAGTTGAGTCTCTTTATTAGTTATTTATTCTTTAATTGCATTTTAGCTAAGCTGAGCTAGTATGTCAGTGCATGGTTACTCGCATGCACAGCTTATAAAATATTTAGATCCTCTTCTCTGAGTCTCTCTAATACTGTCTGACATCATACATACGGCACTGTGTATTGAAGCCTATGAGTCCTCTTTTGAATAATAGTTTGGATTTTGTGCAGTATTGCTCAGAACCTTAAAAGTAGAAAGCAGATGGAAATGTAAACAGTAAGTTTTTATTAAACAATACATTTGTTAAGAGACAAAATCTACACACACACATGCACACATTAAGAGGTTTTGGTTATGGTGCTAATCAGTTCAATATTACTCCCATTCACTGGCGAACCGCTTTATTCTACCAGGGGTCGCAGGGAGGCTGACACCTATCTCACCCGTCTCTGAGCTAAGGTGGGTGGTGTACACCCTGAACAGCTTGCCAGACCGTCGCAGGGCAACAGTCACATAACCTCACACTCTCACTCTCACACACACCTAGGGGCAATTTGGAACAGCAAATTAGTCTGCATGTCTTTGGACTGTGGGGGGAAACTGGAGCACCAGGAGAAAACCCATGGAGAACATGCATGGAAGGTATCTAGCTGCCTGCAATTTAATTTACCTGGACTTTGTGCATGCTGTGATGTAGCAATGCACACAAAAGTGAGACAATCTTCCTAGAAGAATTAACATGTATATATATATATCTTGTACTTGGAAAAAAAAGAAAAAGTAAACTTAATACATCTGAACAACTCCATAATAGTGAAGTGACATAACTTCTCACTCGCATGCAAGCATAAGGAGAACATGCAAACACCACCCAGAAGCCTTCAGATTCGGTCCTGGGTTCGAATCCTGGACTCAGGTGTTTCTGTGTGGAGTTTGCTTGTTTTTTCTGTGCTTGTGTGGGTTTCCTCAGGGTACTTCCTCCCACATTACAGTCCAAATTGAACCAAATTGCCTCTAGGTGAGTGTAAGTTTGAATGGTTGTGTGTATCTTGCCCCTGTGATGGCCTCACAAGCTGTCCAGGGTATACCCTTGCCTAGAGTCGGCTGAGATTTTTTTATTTTATTTTTTTTTTTTTTTTATTATTATTATTATTTTGCTACACTGTATTAATCCCACAATGGAAATTATTGTCTCTGCATTTAACCCATCCAAAGTGAGCACACACATACGTAAACAGTGAGCACACACACACTCGGAGCCGAGAGCCTTGCCCAAGGGCACTATAGCCATGAATGTGGAGGAAGGGAAGGTGCTGCTCACTCCCCTGCAGCCACACATTTTTCCTGCCGGTGCGGGAATCGAACCAGCAACCTTCCAGTCCCAAAGCCTCTTCTCATTCTATTAGGCTACGGCTGCCCCCAAATGGGGTCTGGCCTCCCCACGACCTTAAATAAAGCAGGAATATATACAAAAATAATTTTTAAAATCTTTTTCATGATTCTGTCCATATTTTCTGCACTGCTGAAAGACCTAGACGTGCCTCGCTGTTTGTGTGATTTATTTATTTATTTATTTTGTATATGTGTGACTCATCATTACTTTCCCAGTGAACACTGAAGCTCTAAAAATATCCACTATTAGTCATTTATAGTCGGTAAAAAAAGGAGTTAACAGAGAGCTACTACCAAGAGATCAGCCAAAAGATTTCTTTGTGTAGGTACACATCTCAATTTACTGCACATAGAAGCCCTTCTGGCAGCGGAAAGGCTAGCATGTACTTGGAAAAAAAGGAAAACTTAATACATGTGAACAAACTCCATAACAGTGAATTGACATAACTTCACACTCACAACACACAGGCATGCAAGCAAAAGGAGAACATGCAAACACCACCCAGAAGCCTCCAAGCCCAGGAATCAAACCGAAGACTTTCTCGCTGTGAGGCGGATATACTACCACCCTTGTGACCACCCTGCCACCCATGTTTGTTCAGAAAGTGCATATATGTGTAGTTACATGTGTAAAGTGTGCTATTCCTGTATTTGTTCCTATAATGCTCCCTTGACCCAAAGCACTCAAATGTAGCATTTGGAATTTTTTTAAAGCCAATTTTTTCATTGAGACATTTTGCACAGCTGCACAGTATTTATAGTAATTTATTTGCATCCAGAATAGACATGGGCATCATGGTGGGGTAGTGGTTAGCATATCCACCTCATACCAAGAAGGTCTTGGGTTCAAGTCTTGGGCTCGAGCGCTTCTGCGTGGCGTTTACATGTTCCCCTCGTGCACATGCACATTAGACGAATTGGCTGTTCCAAATTGCCCCTAGGTGTGAATCTGAACGGTCATGTGTGTGTGTGTGCTGAACTGTTCTGCCTTTGCCCAATGTCAGATGTGACAGCCTCCACATGTCCCTAATAGTAGGAATAGGCGGTTTGCCAAATAAGTCAGAAAATGAGTGAATAGACATGGAATTTAATAATAATAATAAGAAGAAGAAGAAGAAGCAGCAGCACTTACTCACTTTATATTAAGACTCTATTTGGTCAGGATCCTGGTGGATTCGAAGCCTATCCCAGGAACACTTGGTGAGAGGTGGGGTACACAGGTTGCCAGTCAATCGCTGGACTCACACAGAAATAAACAATCATTCACACTCACGTTCTCACCCGTTGGCAGTTTAGAGTACCCATTTAAGCAATCTAAGAAAAAAAATGAGAGGAAAGCTTTAAGCTGGCAGTCTCCTGTTCCAGGACAGTGCATCTGTCCACACAGCACAGGTGGCAGAAGCCATGCAGGTGGAACAAGAGGCAGTGGCAGGAGCAACCAAACGTGACTCTGAATTGTTGTCCCATGCACCCTACTTACCCAACCTGCACCATCTGACTTCTATCTGTTTCCCAAACTGAAATCCCTCTGCCTTTTTCAGATTAATGATGATGTCATCCATGCTGTTAAAGAGTATCTGGATGCTCAGGCTGTGACCTTCTTCTGCAAAGGGATTGCAAAGCTTGAACCAAGTGCATTGAGGTGATGTGTCCTTGTAATTGTCCTTGTCTTTGGACTTTGGGAGGAATCCAGAATGCCCAGACAAACCCACAGAGGAATAGAGAGAACATGCACACTCAACTGTACACAATGGATTTGTTTTCACCCAGAACTTTCTTGCTGTAAGTTAAAGTAAAAGACTTGTATTTATTATCAATGAACCCACGAACCCTATGTCCAGAAAAGTCAGGATTTTTCCAAAATCAAGTAAAACCCCCAATCTTAATTAGTTCATTTCTGTCAAACTGCTTTATCCTAGTAGGGTCACTGGAAGGCTGGACTCTGTGCAACGGGAGGATACATCCTGAATTACTCGCCAGTCCATGGCAGAAACAAAAAATCTTTGATATGAACATTTAAACATTTATTTAACTGACAAAAGTGAAAAGAAAAGATTTTCCATATTCTTAATGGCCACCTTTTGTAAATGTAAAAATAGACCACAGCGGCCCAGACGCTCTCGCTGAAAGGACCATTTCATAATATAGAATAACAATACAATATACAACAAGTGTAGCAAGTTTGAACGCTGCAGCTTCAGCATGCGGCAAGTAAATGTCCAGAAACCTGATATACAGTTGTGCCTCTGTGACCTTGAAAAGTAGCTCAAGGTCACTCACACAAAACTCTAGCCTAGCAGTCATAGTAGTGAGCCAGCACACTAAGTTCGAAAGCCCCAGCTTCAGCGCGTGGCAAGTAAATGTTTCGAAACCAAAGTGTGACGGATCGAGGGACAGACGGCTGGCCAGAACCCATTCCTTATTGCTTCTGAGGGGTGGGAGCTAAAAAATTTATCATTTTTTTTACTCAATACCAGTTAAGACAGAGGCATGTTTATCACTATGTTACATTATCTTTCCCTTTAATTATATTTTTTAAACAGTTGGGAATTGAGGATATTTATTGTTCCAGATTTTTTAAAGTGGATTTCTTGTCTATTTTTGTTGATACAAGACTTCATCTTCTCAACAGACTTTGGGCTCTCTTGTTCATGATGTGCTATACATTTTCCTTCAGGGACGGATCTGAACTGGCAGCAGACCAGTCAACCACACTATGAAGCCAAGTTGCAGTAGCTCATGCAGAATGAGGCCTGGCATTGTATGACTTGGTGAAATCAACGTGAGTTTCCAGGAAGAGATGTTGGAACATAAGTTTCTCTAAAAACCCAGTATATACAATTCATATAGATGGTATTTTCTCACACACATTTCTGTGCTTTGCATCTTTCACTGATAATGTGGATGGTTGTTTTCATCTTTGGCTGAGAACCCAGTGTCCATTTTTCCAGGAAACAAGCTGAAATGTTGACTCATCTGACCACAGCAGATGGTCTCACTGTCTTTCAGACCACTGAAAATGAGCACGGGTCCAGAGAACTCTGAGACGTTTATGCGTAGAATTTATGCATAGCTTCCTCCCTGATATATTCCCAATTCCATGTGGCTATATTTGTCACAGTAGCATGCGGTTTCACGGGCACTGCGATGTCAGAATTCCCTGAATCTTTTTATAATTTTATGCACTGTAGATGTTTAAATTTACTTATATAACTTAAATTCCATACAATATTATGTTAAGAAATGTTTTATTTGGACTGACTAACAGTTCTGTCATAAATGTTGTCAAAAAGGGATGAACTGCAACCCATCCTTACTTGTAAAGACTGGCATTTTGGTGGAAGGTACTTTTATACCAAAGCATGATACCTCACCTGCAACCAATTACTTTATTTTGCCCCAGGTGTGAGTGGAAGCATGAATGGTTGTGTGTGTTGGACCTGCAGTGATTTGGTGAGCTGTTCAGGATGTATCCCATCTTTTGTCCAGTATTGGCTGGTATAGGCCTCAGCCTCCCCGGGACCCTAATAGGAGTCAACGGTTTGGCAATGAATAAATAAATGTTGCCTATAGTACTGGAGTCTAGCTTCATATATTAAACACCTTACTGTAGACTTCAGCTAGATAAAATGCTCTGGAGATCAGTCTTGTCTTTTCTGTCTGTCTGTGATTGGTGATGTGAATAGATTTCGTACAGACATGGGCAGAGAAAGGTAATAAAGTACAGGTAAAGAAAGAAGAAAGTGGGCTGTAGAAAGATGCTCGGTGCTTTTTACTTGGCCTAGAGACAGGAGGAACGTGGTGTGATTAATTCCTGTCTGAGTGTGCCCTACTTGATCTGTCAGTGTGAGTGTGTATGTGTGTGTATATGTGTGTGTGTGTGTGAGAGAGAGAGAGAGAGAGAGAGAGAGAGAGAATCCTTCTTTCTTAGATGATGTTTTTTTTTTAGATGAATATGTCTGGCTGCTACTCCTCTCACCAATTAGAGTTGATGTTGCATCTCTTCACCATTCCCCCTCCCACCCCCCCACTCTTTTGCCAGATTGGGATTTCTCCTCACCGTGGTCTTCGTCATTCACTCCTCTGCATGCCTTAATGCGGAATTTAAATGAATGCACATCAACAAAAAGAATTCACGCATAATATGTAACCACTCTGCTAAATATTCAACTCAGTTTTGTTCCGTTTCTGCCAACTTGCTTTCTATGCCCTCTCTCAGCATGGCACGACACATGACACTGTGACCAAACACAGAATATGAGTTCTCTGCATGGGCAGCTGAGCTGTGAGTAAAGCAAACTGCTTTAATTTCTCCAAACTTTGGATGATTTTTTTTTTCTTGTATTAACTGTTACAGGTGGATTCACTGAAGCCAGTTGTTCATTTCATTACAAAACATTCTATTGTCCAGGTACGGATAAACCTCTTATTAATCTACTCAGTCAGACGGTGGATCAAGCTCCCAAACCTCCAGCATATGCACCCATATTGGCATGTGGTGTGTGTTCGCCTGACATGTTCACTGTTGAGACAGCTTGAAGCAATCTCTGTCATGCAGTAATAGTCTGTGCTGTGTTAAATTATCTGGACAGATTTGGTCAGCTATATTCAACATAATTATCATGATATCTGAGAAACCTTCAGTGGTATAAACTTTGTGCTATGAAAACATTGTTTCTCAAATGTCAGGTGTCCACTGATACAGGGTGATCCAATAAAACCTCCCATTTTTAAGCTAAATGAAAATAAGAATCATTAACAATAATCAAGTTATTATTCTCACACATGAAACTTCATTCAGTACCGTTTTTATTCATCATGATTTAAAAACGATCCTACAAATGGTGGCTGTCATTATCTATACACTCTTGGAGGTGATTTCTGAAGCGGTCATGGCTCGACGGGTCATGTCGGATGAAACGGCAGTGATCTCCTCTTTAAGGAAGCGCCACAGAAAAAAAATCACAAGGGATGAGGTTAGGGGATCGGACCAGGCACCCCTCATTTCCCCTAATTTAAAAACTGTATTAAATGAAGGTTCATGTATGAAAATAATATTTGATTATGTTTAAGCTTTTTTTTTAATTTAACTTTTAAATGTGAGAGGTTTTTTTTTAAAATAAGGGTCTTATTACATTTATATTTACGGCATTTGGCTGACACCCTTATCCAGAGTCACTTACATTTTTTATACAACTGAGCACTTGAGGGTTAAGGGCCTTTCTCAAGGGCCCAACAGTGGCATCTTGGTCTACTGGGACTTGAACCCCTGACCTTTGGATCAGTAAGCCAGAAAGAATTAACCACCTGAGCCACCACTGCCCTATTACACTTTGAGACAAGCATTTCTAGAAGGATAGCAGTCAAACAAGGAAGCTGGAAGTACATTTAATACACAAATGTTACTGTAAGTATAAGTCATAGTAAAAATAATGCTACAGTTATGATAAATTAAATGATTACACACACACACACACTCACACACAGACACACACACACACACACACACACTTACAACTAGAAGCAAGTAAGAACAGCCAACTAACATAATGTGCATGTCTTGGGACTGTGGGAGGAAACTGGAGCACCCTGGAGGAAACCCCGACAAGCACGGGGAGAACATGCAAACTCCACACAGAAACATCCTTGCCAAGCTCAGGACTCAAACACAGGACCTTCTTGCTGTGAGGCAGATATTCTATGCCATCGTCCTGTACCTCATTAATATTTTTCATGAACTAAATTATTATTTCAGAATAAGGCCAAAGATGTACACCAGAGTACTTTACCATATATGGAAGGGGCCTGCCCTCTGGTGGGTGGGTGGTGCTACATGGGGCACCACACGTGCAATGTGTGTTTTCTGCAGGATCTGATCGACTGAGGCGTGGTTTGATGTAATCAGCACTGATTTCTTTTAAAATGTACAAAGTAGTTAACAGTATCACAGCGCATTGCTAAACATGGAAACAGACAGAAAGTACATTCAAGCATCGTATAATTTTGTGCAGCAGAGAATTTATATGACGTTTACCAGGCACAAACAGTATTATCACTAGGATTACAGACATGCCTGTCTCAGCAAGACCTGCTAAATGCCATATTACATGAAACAACACAGAACTCCAGGTAAACGAAGTGTCATTCTCGATGAAAGAGTGAACGTCAACAGTAGCACATTTCTAAATTGTAGCCAGGTTCAAGAGGAACGGTACTGTTTTAAATGTATCTATGGCACCACAAAAAGTAATTATATGGCTAAACACTATAAAGTAAACATCTGAAGAATTTTGCTATCGCTCCTAATGGCACCTTGTCAATGGTGGAAGAGCAAAACAGAATTGCCAGAATACTCAAAGGTCGACATGGCTGTTCAATGTGTACATTTCATTCATGCAGATGCAAAATCTTTTAATCCTACTAGGGTCACTGACTCTGGGAGGAGATGCCCTGAACAGCTGGCCAACACACACACACACACACACACACACACACACACACACACACACACACACACACACACAAAAAATTCATACTTATATCTTGGAGTAATTAGTTGTGGCCAATAATCCAAATGTGCAGGTCTTTGGACTGTGATAGGAAACCAAGATACCCAGAGGACCCCCAGGAAAGAATGGGGAAAATATGCAACCTCCTCACAGACACATCCAAGCCCAGGACTCGAACCCAGGATGAACCTTCATGCGCCAAGTCGAACATGCTAACCACTTTGCCACTGTGCCGCCCATTCTCGCAGCAAAGATGTCAAATTCTGATCTAAATTCTGTGGCGCCAGTGATTTTCTGTACAGACTTGGTTCACAGGCTATCTCAGCTGAATCTGGGCAAAGGCAGGGTACACCTTGAGCATCTTGCCAGTCCACTGCAGGGTAAACACGCACACATACACAACCGTTCATACACTCATTCACATCTGGGGACAACTTGAAACAGACACTGTATCCTCCAGACAGAGTACATGGTCAAGGAAATTACACTTACAAATCCTAACAAAGGCCACAACAGAAACATAATGATGTGTTTTTATCACACAGTTCCAGGAACACTTACAGCTGCTGATCAGATGAAGAGCAGGGTGTCTCAGAGTCACAGTGAAGTCACAGTGAAGGATAGAAGAATGGATAAGGAAGGGTCAGCAATCATAAGTCATGTTGACAGATGACTCATAAAGTTTAAGGATTAATTAATTAATTAATTAATTAATTGAGTAATTAATTAATAATATTAATTAATAATAATTAGCTGGAGATGGAGGTCCATTTACAATGCTGCTATAAGGACATGGTCTACTTCTTTGGAGATGCTTTGTGGGTGACTATTTTAGGCTGAAGACAAACCTGAAGTGTCTGTATTTAGAATTACACATATCGCAAGATGAAAACTTAACTTGACTTTCTCCATTTTGTTAAAAGTGGAGATAGGTTCAGTTAATTTTCAGCCCATGACATGTAGATAGTACGATGGGTTGTTTGTGAAACAGGTAACAATATGAAACATTAAAAACTTCTCAAATGAGGCAAACAGCAGTAACAGTGGGCAGTTGGTTTTTTCTTTAATTTGTTCTTTAGAAAATTCATAAGAAAAGTCTGCATGTTCTTAAACTTTGGATTTGTTCGCAGTTGTGTTCTTAGATTTTGTATTCATAAAGTGACATCGTGTGCCAGCTGCTCTAAATAGCACAGGTAAACGCCCCCTAAATCCCACAATAAGACATAGGGGCATGCAAAAATATTCATCAATATGGAAACAAAGCAATATGGTAAAGCCTGCAAATGCATTCAAGTACTGGAATTTACCAGGGGAAAGAGACATAAAAGTGCTGCTGCGGGAGGTACAGTCCAAATAGGATATTCTATTCAGTATTGTGTATAGTTCTGGAATACAAACAATGGATTGTCCCAAAATCAGAGGCCAAAAAGCACAAGAATCACTAAACACAGGCATGAGATCCTGGCAACTGCAACTACTGTCCTATAGGCACATCCTCTGGTGTGTAAAGCATTTAACCACTGGCTGTATTTTTTATATACTGTACTAAATTGATATACTGTAAACAAACACATCCAGTGCATATCCCATACAGTTGTATGAACAAAAGCATGGGAAAATGGAATGCCACATTTAACACATGGTCCCGGGAGTCGCAGATGGGTTAAACATTAATTGAGTAGTACTGTTTATTATTGAGGTATGTGAATAGATCTGGAGAATTTCATTGTGTGTGCAGTCTACTGTTCAATGTTAGTTGGAGCCCTAACAGAACGAAATCCTGTCTTGACTGGTAGCTGTTGGTGTTCATATTTTCATTATTAGGTGGTTTTTACTTACATCGATGTTCGAAGTAGTAATCTTCTAAAATCCATTAAATGGTTTACATTAGCATGTTTTAAAAAGGCCGCCATCTGTTTCACTCTCGCAAGAGTGTGAAATCATCAGAATAGGATGTGGCTCCATCAATTCCAATAATGCAAGATAAGTAGAAAAATATCAGCATACAGATATTAAACTAATAAGTCAGATATAAAGTACTAAACTTCTTTATAAAATAAAGCTAGGCACATATATGTATTATTAGCTTGGGCATATATGTATAAGTATGCAAGCTTTTAAAAAATTTGAGCTTAATTCCTCTTTAAGACTTAATTTCTTCATGAATGAATGGCCTAATATTTTATTGAAACATATATTTTATTTTTTGTAGAGGAAATGAACTCATTTACAAGAATCATTTCTAAACATTATTAAGCTACACTTATAAAAGGAGAAAGAAAAAGTTACTCATGAGTCATGTAAAGCCTCTTGTTGTATAAGTAACAGCATTTATTACTAGCTGACAAATATATCTGCTTGACTGAATGTGGAATTATATGATATAATTTTGAACTTGTTTTCAACTTCCAGCTCTTTTCAGTAGACTAGCAGCTTACAGTATGTTGTTTTGTATTTTTGTACTTCAAAGTTGATGATATCATGTAGGAGTGAGTCATCTCAAAGTCACATTTAGTTTTTGTATGTATTGTAGCACCAATCCGTGTCTTTTATTTCCTTTGTCTTTTAGCTGTTCAATTAATGTTTGTCAGTGATTTCACAAACATTCATTCATTAATTCATCTTCTGAACCGCTTATTCCTACTTAGGGTCGCGGGGAGGCTGGCGCCCATCTCAGCCGACTCTGGGCGAGG
>JAOUQZ010057140.1:0-21262 GCA_028564935.1 Neosilurus hyrtlii
TCTCTCTCTCTCTCTCTCTCTCTCTCTCTCTCTCTCTCTCTCTCTCTCTCTCTCTCTCTCTCTCTCTCTCTGTTCCTATTTCTTTAATTAGCTCAGTCTAGCAATCATTCCTCACCACTAGGCCCAGTGACAAGTGCACTTGTTGCTGGGGTGGCAGTCTTGGGTTTGATGAGCCTGAGTTTCTTCATCCTTTCTATCAGGCTTCTGCGCAGGTCCAGTCCCACATCTCTACCAGGCATCTGGAACCCCAGCTTCAATTAAAATGTATAAAACCACTGCTTTCTAACTGTTGTTCCAGCTGGGTCACTGTAAATTACAAAAGTGATGCATTGCTAGGACAAAAATCCAGTACACGATCAACTGTTAATTTGTTTTTTTTTTTCCCATTCTGCCATTTTGTTAAATTTTAACTTCTTACAATATTTCTCTTCTTATTTTAAACACCCCTTACGTTTGATTTATAATTTACTTTTATTGTGCTTGTGTTAAAACATAGTCACAGACAGCCAACGTTTTTGTTTATTATCTCACTGTAATTAAATACCCTTCATAAAAACGAGGAGAAAGAAACATAGTAGAAAGAACACATGCAATAAGTGATTCTTTGACATCAAACTTACAGGGATTTTGTGTGGTTAAATTGAATCTTTTTTTTTTTTCAAAGTCTGGTTTAAAAATTATCAGTTACAATTATTTTTTTTGGACCTGGAAGGCCACTGAGTCTCTGGTTGTAATGTTTTACAATACTGGAGGCACTTCTAGAGGAGCCTTGAGCCTGGAGACTGATGGTCACTGCAACACAATGATTTTGGTTTTTGTTTTTCATCTATCCAACTATCCATCCATCCATTATCTATACTGCTTATACATCAGGGTTGCAGGAGAATACTATGACTATGCCCAAGCCTAAACTCCAGTCTAACAGTGGCAACCAGGCGTTGGGCTGAAATATTGTGGTGCTTCAAATTTATGCCATCAGTTTGCACTAGAGTCCCAAAAGGCACCAGCCACAAAACAGGCCAAAAGTGTTTTTGTTTGTTGTTGTTGGTTTTAATTATTTATTTATTTTAGCATGCAGCCCCTTCCATGTGTAGTCCCATAGCACACAACACACAGTTGTACTGACGATCCAAACCCATATAGTTTATTAATGCTCATAGAGTTTCAGGCGCTGCATATAGAGATGTTCTCTGGAAGGGTTTCTTTCATGCAATGCTTCCAAAAATCTCATAAAATAAGAACCCAAAAGAATCAACTGTTCAACTCTAACACTGTAAAATATTAAAAGAAAATCCTGTTAATAATGAAACACTTGCAAAATGATTTTTTTTCCCTCAATTTGTGAAATATTTCATGGGGTACCAATAATTTTGGTACACATGTGTTTGGTAAAATGTGAATTATTTTGGTTAGTGTTTATTTTTTAACCTAATTTTTGCTCACTTTTGTGAAGGGTGCCAGTAAATCTATATGTCTGTATATGTCACTGTGTAGGAGTAGAAACATGCTTCTGGTGTGAAAATGTACTGTATGTAACTGTATGAAAGTTTAGACTTTAGACGTAATTCATTTTCTTAGTCTGTGTTCATTGTTTAAACGCCATATTCCTTATAACCAAGTTGAAGTTGTTTGGTTGACTGCTTATTGATTTTGTAAAAATGTTTTTGTTGTTGTTTTGTTTTGTTTTTGCTATTTTTTTTTTCATTAAAGTTTCCCAAAAACAAATTTTGACAAAATTTGATATTGCTGATATTTTTCCAATGGATAATGGAATATTCTTCAATCGTGGAGATGTTGAGCAAAGTACAGTTAACTGCTTGTGTGACAGTTTATTGAGATCTTTCCCACCAAACACATAGTTTTGTCTCACTCATCCTTAACTCTGGGAGAGATGTTTAAATCATAGATATACTGCACTCACATATGTGTGTGTATTATCACAAGTTATTAAATATGGTGGTATTTGAACTATAACCTAGTGTGCCGAGACAGACAGAAATATTGATATCATGTACAGTACCAGCCAAATGTTCAGACACTCCTACTCCTATTATTTGAATAAGAAGGTGCGTCTAAACTTTTGACTGGTACTCGATATGTATGTGTGCACACCTGTCCTTAGAAGGTTTGCATGGCAGTTGTGTGTTTCAGAGGAAGCAGACAATATTCATAGTATACTAGCATAATAGATAACTAAAAGGCACGCAGTATAAAACAAATAGAAGAGCCACTAGAAAAAAAGCAGTGATCACAGCAGCTTAACAGAAGACAAAAATATGGCAGTTTCTTGTGGGCAACTAACAAGTAATATACACTCTTTTTCATTTAATTGTCAATTCAGAGCCATCTCCAGTGATTCAGGCTGTGACAAGCACCACAGGTACTATTAAGGTACGCTCAGTGCCACTATCATCATATGAATTTCCCACAAAATGTTTACCTTACACAATTAGGATAAAAGACCACGAAATTACCTAATAACCCAAATGGATGCTACTGTGCATGAATGAACCCTTTGTATATTGTGATCTGACGAGCACCCAGAACTAATAGATAATCTGGGAAAAATTTGCACCACCTTGAAAAGTGGAGCAAGCTTCACCCACTGGTGTCAAGTGTTTACTCAAGCAGTTGTGCTGGAGCAACTTGTTTCAGCCCAAGTGCTTGTGCAAA
This sequence comes from Neosilurus hyrtlii, assembly GCA_028564935.1. Classification (NCBI taxonomy): domain Eukaryota; kingdom Metazoa; phylum Chordata; class Actinopteri; order Siluriformes; family Plotosidae; genus Neosilurus; species Neosilurus hyrtlii. Next base: position 2,674 of record JAOUQZ010057140.1, read on the forward strand.
AGCAGCTTGCAGGCAAGAACCATGCATTCAAGGATTTTTATTTATTTTTTTAAATTCATATTCATATAGAATTGAACATATATTCCCTGCTGCCTCTGTGGTGGCTATAATGACCTTTCTCTTGGCATCACCTGTCGTCCCCAGGAGCTTGTAGGCCTTACTTGTAGGACTGAGCTGAAAAGCTTATACAGACCACCACATGAGCTGGTGCTGTGCTCTCCACTCCTATCTGTGGCACTCTTTGGATGGGCCTGGGGCATTGGCTTCTCCACTTCTCTGGCAAAAGTAATTGCCTATCTTGCTGGTCAGAGGCAGTCGAGGGTCCCTGACACTGCAGATGGTGTCTGCAATTTCCTTCATCAAATGACCTTCACAAAGTGCTAGAGAGCAGTACTTAAGAATATGCTCAAGTGTTGTTCTGAATCCCAAAGGGCATTCGACCAACCACAGCTGAAGAGATTGGATGGATCTACATGAAGTGGATTAAAAAATTGACACAGAAAGGTTCAGGGTGCTAAAACTCAGACCTTCAAATTTTATATCTGTTCCTATCTTATCCATGCTCCTTGCTGATGCATTCCCACTATCTAAATTGCATGCATCTCCTCAACCCCAGCTCTGACTTGTTCTGGACTGGAATTTCTCTGGCTTGAAGCTCATCCAAGAATAGCTCATCTCCATACCAAATCCACAATACTGGTAAGTTCCCACTTCCTTCTTGTGCTTTTCTGCAGAAGGTGGCATGGAGGAGATAATTGTGGACATATGGTGATGTTGAGTTCTCACCCATTTTCAAGCACATCCATTATCTCGTTAGCCCCCACCCCTCCACCCCTCAGGAGAGGCCCACTTTGTGGCCTAATAGCTTCCCAGAACTAACATGCTGGAGCACACAACAATACAGTGGCTCGGCCACACTCTTGAACAACACTGCCATTGGTTGCACTCACAGATGCTCAGTAAGTATGGTCACCAATTTGCAGTTGCCCAGCAACTCTGGGATGTCTTTCATTGCTGGTTGCTGGCTAAAAAATGGTGCTGGAGGAGTTCATTGCCTGGTCCAGTGTGCTGGTGCTACACTCCGAGGACCAAATCAAATTCACGATAAAAACATAAATATGTAGTGGGAGGCAGTTAATCCTCACCTTACCCACCCACTCATTCCATGGAAGAACCCACAAAAATGAGGATGAGTTTTGGTTTCTGGTTAATGTCAAGGTTTCCTCCCAACTTTTCAAAGTATGGAGTGCCACAGCAGTGTAGAGTTTACAAGTTTGGATTCTACCTGTGCATAAATTTTTTTTTTTTAAATTCTAATCAGATTAGCATAACTGGCTATTCCAAATTGCCCATAGATGTGAAACTGCAAATTTCATTGCAGAGTATGAACCCAAAATATTCTGTTTTACCTGGTCAGCTTCATTCTATTTGTAAATATACATTCTTTCATGCATTTCAGCCCCACAACAAATTCTGCAGACCCACAAAAAATTCCAAAAAAGTTGGGATAGGTTAAATTCAGGATTATTAAGGAAACCGTAAAATAATTATTTGACTTGAACCAGAAGATGTCATCAGGTGACTGTATTCGAGAATTGGTTTAAAAGCAGTAAGCAGGAAAGGCTTTGTCTTTGAGAAAGGATGTCCAATTTGTCGACAAATGCATGAGAAAAAATTTGAAAAAACATTTAAAAAGAAAGTTACTCAAAGAAAGAAAAGAAGGAAATTGCATATTTCATATCTCCTTTGGATGGCACTGCATCAAGAACCATCATTCATCTGTACCTGACAGATTTATTCAGCAAACCTTTCCATCAATTGCTGCCATACATATTTACAATTTACAAATGTCAGATAAAGTGTCTCCAGAAAGACTGTTGATTTCTTTGAGCTCTCAGAATTTTTGAAAGAAAGGACTGTTGTGTACTCTGGACCAAAGAAAAAAATTACCATCCAGATTGTTACCCAAAACAAGTCCAAAAGCCAGGGTTTGTCATGGTATGGGGTTGTGTCAGTGCTCTTGGCAACGCTAAGTAACACTACTGTGGTTTTAGTATTAATGCAGAGTACACTGAGATTCTGGAGCAACATGTTTGCCAGGGACACCAATGCATATTTCAACAGGACAATGCAAAACCTTATTCTGCACATATTACAAAGGAATGGCTGTGGAATAAGAGGGTGCAGATGCTGAACTGGCCTGCCCGCAGTACTGACCTGTCCCCAATAGGGAATGTGTGGCAAGTGTTTAAACAAAAAATGCAAGAAATACAACCTCTTATTGTTGCACTCCTTAAGACAATGGTAATAATGGGACAAAATACAAATAAAAGTGCTTCATCACTTGGTGTTTTCAGTTCTAAATGTATTTTAAGTGTTGTAAGAAGGAATAGTAGCATTACAAAGTGCTTGAATGCTTTAATGTCCCACCTTTTTAAAAAATGAATTACAAGAAGCAAAAATGTGCTTTTTTTAAATGTATGAGCTGAAACATCAGTTTTAATTTCAATTTTAACATACCATCCTTTAAATTACTTTGTGGCTATGTTTATTGTTATAAGTGCTATATAAAGTAAAAGTACTTTGAAGTGAATTGGACAGGATTTCAGACAGCTGTAAGGGAAATGTTTGTGAACAGGTCCCACAGTGGGAAGGGGTGAGGGATTTAAGTGCCACATTGGTGGCAAAGGTAGTACTGGCGCCATAAACATCTGCTCTCTATCAAGGGAACATTGAGGGTGTTGAGGTTCCAGTCCTTCTGCTCATTAACGGGATTCCCCCAGGAGTCTTCCTTTGTAGCAGTCAGAAGACAAGACTCAGAGGCATATGTGATCGTGCATATACATGATAGTGAACCCAGCATTTTAGTTCATCAATAATAATTATGGCGCCATCGCAAGTCAACACCTTTTATGTTGAACCAGCCAAATTTCAGCTGCTCACATAAAGCACAAAGTTCAGAGCAGGTATCCTTTAAGTGAAGCAGTTTCTTACTGAGAGAACAGGCAAATCCACTCTGGAGGTCAACAAGTTCAATATAGATGGCTTCAGTAGAGACATAGTCTTTCTGGGAATATGGACACAGATAAATATGTATGAAGAGTATCATACATAAATTCTCTGTTTAACTCACATGTTAACTCACATAACTATCCATGGTATTTTTTACTACTACTTGTACTTCTACCCTTTGAGCAGCAAGTGTCTAAGTTAATACATCAATTAAATAATTCATGTTAAACAGGATAGTGGCTGATTGCCTCATGTTACAGGGTGTCCTCATGTCTGTCTTCCTTCTTATTCTCTCTTTTTGTTATGCTGTCATAGTCAGCTTGCACTCAGCACTGATAAACTCTCTTCCTTAACCATTACACAGTTACAAGCATACCTAACAACTTCTCTCTCTCTCTCTCTCTCTCTCTCTCTCTCTCTCTCTCTCTCTCTCTCTGTCTTTGTGTGTGTGTGTGTGTGTGTGTTTTGCTGAGGTACACATGCTACTTCTGGGATACCAGTGATCCTGATCCTTTTGCTCTATGAATCCTGTGATGCATCCTGATGTGCTACTACTGGTTGGAGTTCTCATCTAAGAAACCCCTTGCTACTGCTGATGATGTTCCATATACCCCTAAATATAAACTCAAACTGTGAAGATGTTTTTTTACAGCTGGTGATATACATTTTTTTTTCCCAATTTCACCCAAATGAGGGTGGGTATCCCTTTTGAGTCTGGTTCCTCTCAAGGTTTCTTCCTTGTGTCGACTGAGGGAGTTTTGGGGGTTTGTAGAAGAAATGTTAAAATTCTTTATCGACTTGTTTTTAACTGTGTAAAGCTGCTTTCTGACAATGTCAATCATAAAAACTGCTATACAAATAAAAATGAATTCAATAGAATTGAATTAATTCAGATAATTACAGCATACTGACTGTAAAAGAATGTATTTCTACTTAAATGAGTAGCATGAGTGGTGAGTTCAAATGGAAGCTATAGTTTATGTACACATTCTTTACATGAGTGCAGATCACTGTGCTTGAGCAGCAGGTGGGCTTCAACACACATGCAGTTTCCCCATGTGTTGGAAAATGAGTACACTTTGATACAGTGTGTTAACATGACACAACAACACTCACTCTTTACTGCTAAACTGCTTAAACCTACTAGTAGCCTATCTCAGCAAACACTGTGTGAAAACGGGGTACACCCTGAACAGCTTGCAAGACCATCACAGGTCCAACACACACACACACACACAACCATTCACACTCACACCTAGGGGCATTTGTATAGACGATTAGCATAATGTGCATTATAGTAATTGAAATATTATTGTATGACTTCTGTAGATGGATATCAGAAATTTCTTCACACGAAGCAGAGACAGAGAAGCAGTAAGGAGAGATGAGACAGAGTGAGGTAAGATTTGGCTGTAATTTGTAATAAATCAGCCAGCTAAACAAGCCACGTTATTTGCAAGTCTGGTAAATGTAAATTGGTCATTCCCATAGAAATGCATATTTTATGTCCCACTCTTTATATACCCAATTACTTTTTAAAAAGATGTTAAATTGGATTTGCCCAGATCTGTTCTGATATAAAAGTACCTTCATGTGTTAACAATTAAACCTGTACATGTACAAAGACAGAAACTTAATACATTTTGGCATTTTGTGCATATGAAGTAATGTCCCCAAGAACTATGTCAACCCTGTCACACAAGTATATTCGCTGTCCAATTCTAATTAAGGTTTTTAATTTTACATGCAGTTGGCACTAGAGGGCAGTGTGGAACCTCAGAGCACAAAATCCAGCAAGGACATTTGAACCTGTCAGAAAGTAAGTGAATTTCTTGCTTAAAAATAATTGCGACTGTAAGCATACACTTTTTGGACATCAACTCTGTTGTTATAAGTACTCTCAGTGCATGACAGAGTAAAAATGTGGAAAAGTTAGAATATTTAATCAATGAATACAGCCTGCTATCATTGATGTTTTTGAGTGAAAATGAGTGATTTTATGCCAGTGCTTTCTTTATTAGGTCATATTTTGTCAACTTAAAGAGTGGGTCATAAAATATGCACTTCTATGAGAATGACCCAAATACAAAATAAATTTGTGCAGTGCTTTTTTGATGGCTTCACCTTTACGGTCTGCAGTTGAAAAGGAACAACTTTGAAAGCTGAGTCACATTTATGTGATTAATTACTTTGCTAAAATGAAAAATAGGTGGTGCACTTTAATGCTTAAAAAATAAACAAACTTAGTTTAAACCAAGTTAAAATATTACTTGCCCTAAAAACTGTGGTGTTAATTATTTTTATTTCAGAATGGAGATGAAGAGAGTTTGGTGACTTAAGTCATTGTTATTATTTGAATGTAAGAGTAAAGTGGTTTACTGCGATCCCAGGGTATCCCTGTTTTGGTGCAGTATCGACATCTGGTTTTGTGCAGTAATGGTTGCATGTGATTGGATGGTATAATGCTATATCTGTTTACATGCTCAGTAGTGCAGTTCCAATAAGATAATTCCTTTACTTTTCTGTTATCTACCTACATGGAATGTTCCTACTGACACCTTGTGGTAAAGCATAAACAGTTGACAGAAGATATATACACACCTGTTTAAATAGATTTGTCTGATGAACTGCCTCGCCCAGAGTTGGCTGAGATGGGTGCCAGCCTTCCTGCGACCCTAATTAGGATTAAGCTGTTCAGAAAATGAATGAATGAATGAATGAATGAATGATGTAATGTAATTAAATAAATCTTCCCAAATGTTTTTACCCTTTAGTGTGACCAAAATAATTCATTCAATTTTCCAAATCGCTTTATGCTATATTTATATCTCAGAGAGACTGCAGCCTGTTTCAGCCAACACTGGGCGAAGGCGGGGTAGAGCCTGAACAGCTCAACAGACCATCACTGGGCCAACACACACACACACACACACACACACACACACAAACACACACACCTAGGAGCAATTTAGTAACAGCCAATTAGCCTAAGGTGCATGTCTTTGGACTTACTGGGAGAAAACCTGAGTACCCAGAGGAAACCCACACAAGCACCGGGGGAACATACAGACCCAGGATCTTCTTAATGTGAGGTGGACTTGCTATCCACTACACCACCATGCCACCCTGTGTCATATGCCTCAGTAATTATTAAAAGTTTTTTGTTGTTGTTGGGCCTTTCAGGATGTCGTTATACATGGGTGGGATTATGGGTTCATAACCTGACAAAGAATGAATAATACCAGAGAAGGGAAACTTCTCTACACCAATGGGATCCAAGCACTACAGTACCAATGAAAGAAGCATGCAGACTGCAGGGGAGACTATGCAATCAGTATTGACCTTTGCTTCATGGCCAGCCTATGAACTTTTCAGCCCACCCCCCACAGTACTTGATTTTCTGTGGATAAATGGCTTCTTGCCGTTGTTTTGGGATGGACGTGCACTTTTTGTGCCAGTGTATGACATTAACATATCAAACAAAGGGGCACTGAGTTTACCTTAAAATATATACGTCTACAGGTACACTTCCAGATGATGTAGGCAGTTAGCTTCTAACAGGAAAATAGTAAAGGCTTGACACTTTTTCAAGCTGTTTAATGGCACCCTTAATTTTTCTAACTCACTGTAATTGCACTACAGTAGATTTTTTTAAAAAATACAATAATTTAAATAAAGTGAAAAAAAAGAATAACAAACTATTTTAAATAAAAATATTGACTTTGAGGTAGCACGTCCTCTTCGCAGCAAGAAGTTCCTGGGTCCGGCTCTGCTGGTTTCCTCCCACAGTCCAAAGACATTCACATTAGACTAACTGGCTGTTCCAAATTGCCCCTAGGTGTGAAAGTGGGTGAGAATGTGAGTGTGAATGTGTACTGACTCTGCGATGGTCTGGCAAGCTCCTCAGGGTGTACCCTTCGCCCGGAGTTGGCTGAAATAGGCTCCAGCTACCCCAAGACCCTAGTATAATTAATAAGATTATAAATGAATGAATGAATGAATTTTGACTTACACTTTGACTTGCTGCATTGATAAATTATAAGTGTAAGTGTTTTGTCCTCTTATTTAAGCCTCTCTGGCTACAAGTTAGAGCCTACAGATTCTGGAGCATATCACTGTATTATTCCTCACTGCACTGGGTGTATGGGCCGGGTACTGTCCAGATGACTGTTTTAACTTGAACCAGTTTAATGGTACTGTTTTTTTAAACACATTATTATACTGATGACCAGGAGATGGTGCTATGACTTTTCTACTTTAATGTTCTCTTTTTTGATGTATTCACTGGAGAAAACATGTGAACCACACCCGAAGCAACAAGGACACAACTTGCTTATTTGCATATGCATAAAGTCTCATCATTATTTGCATGTCAAATGGGGTTACTTGACAGAGTGTTGTATTTTTGTGAAATGTACAGAGTGTACCTTAACAAAGAAAAAAACACGTGGAAAGAAAATCAGCAGCTTTACTGGAAACAGAAGTGTACGTTTTAGTTTCACTTAGCCCAGTTACCTGAACACATCCACCTCTTTTATATATTTGAAATAATCCACAAGTCATATCACCAGCAAAACATCACCCATGTTTCCTGAAGTTCATGGGAATGAAAAAAAGTTCTTACAGTTTATTTAGAATGATTTTTTTTTACTGATGGGGTCTTTTCTAAACACACAACCCTGTTACCACAATTATAGTTTGAGGCAAAATTGCTAAATTTACATACAGTATATAGATTCCATTCAATTATTTTCTGAAACGGTTAATCCTGATTAGGGTCGCAGGGAGGCTGGCGACCTATCTCAGCCGACTCTGGGCGAGGGCAGATTACACCCTGGACAGTTCGCCAGGCCATCACAGGGCAGAAACTCACTGACGGCAATGCAGCCTACATTTCGATGGAAAATCAGCAATGGTTCTTTTACATGCCTGTCACAACAGACAGTGAAAGTCTAGTGGGGCATGAACCCCTGACCTTGGGATCAGTAATCCAGCACCCTACCACCGGGCCTTCACATAGAGATTTTTAAAATTAAATTTAACCCAAACTTAATAAAAGCTTGCATTTATAGTTTATGCCCCTATGAAAACACATTATTTGATTGACCTGTTTTTCATGCTCCACAAACAGGTGGCACCATTGTACTGCAAAAAGTGGGACAGGACCAATGAAAAAAGAAACAGATAAACATGGAAGTGTTTCCATTAGAAACCTTTGCTTTTTCTTCCATTCATTCATGTAAATGAGAAAACACACAGGCGCATGTAAATGGGTAAATGTAAAGCAGTATTATATGGTTTTACTTTATTCAGAAGTCCACTAGTTTATACCTGATTTTTTAGTTTAATATCTGCATACTGTTATTATTGCCATTATTTTGCCTTATTGGAACTGATGTATCCACATCCTATTGTGATCCTTGTGATTTTTTTTTACACTCAAGATTGTACAACTGATTCTAAACTGTGTCCTTTTTAAACTGGCTAATGCAGCTGTCAAATAGATTTAAGCAGATTGCAACTTTAAAAATGTAAGTAAAAAAACACCTGATGATGAAAATATACATATTGTAACAGAAGAGTCTGAAAGGCTTTCCTTTCTTTTCACTTTAAGTAGGTCATGCAAGTGTTTTTAATGTTCTCATGGTATTTGCATGTTACTTTAAACCCTGTTGCTGCTCAGTTAAGTGCAAAATGCAGCATGTGTAAGAGCAGTAGAATTGTAAAATTTTATTGTTGCCTGAAATCGTAACAGTTAAATGCATGTTTTTCGGGGGGGCGGGGTTGGGTTGGTGTTTTGTTTTTGTTTGTTTTTTTAACGGGCAAAGGGTCGCTGGTTTGATAACTGCCAGAATAAATGTGTGGAAGTGGGGGGTCCCCTTCCTCCCCTTCCTCCACCTTCAAGGCTGAAGTGCCCTTGTGGAAGGCACTTAACCCCCAAATACTCTATGTGTGTTGTGTGTCAATGTGGCTGCCCACTGCTCCTGTGTGTGCTCACTGTTTACTTGTGTGTCTGCTCACTGTTGATGGGTGAAATGCTGAGCAGAATTTCCCTTGCAGGACAAGAAAATGTAAATAAATAGTCTGAGCAGTTTCTGTCCAAAACACAGCCTAATGCTGGTACATGGAAACAGTTTTTAAATACTGCCACCAATGCAATATTGTAGACAAACATTTATTGACCTGTTTATTCAGTCAGAAAGCTGGAAAATAAGCTGGAACAAGTTTTGGAGTCTGGGAACTGGTCAGTCTAAACTGGAGTTTTCAGGAGGGTGATGTGCAAATGTTTATTTTTGCAAATTGGGTTATTATTTAATGAATTAATTTAAAACAAATTTCCCCCCTAAAATAAATTGTTTCTGTTTTTGACAGCTGGTAACTGCTCAGACCAAGCTGGATTTTTCAGCAGGGTGGGCATCTGAAAAAACAACAACACTGGCAACACAGTGTGTATATTTATATGATATTTATGATGATTTTCTCTGCTTATTTTTTCACTGTTAATGCTTCGTTAATTTGAAGCATGCATATGCTGTTGGTGAGGGTTAAATATTTACTTTTTTCATCTAATTGTCCTGGAAAAAACACTTTTCACTATATCAGCAACTGCAGAAACAAAAGAATCTATTGTTTTTATTTCTGTTATGTTGAGGCAGAGGCAGTGGCTGCCGGAGGAAATACAAGAGAGACATGCTAGTTATTCTGAATCCATGAAAGTAAAAAATATAAAGAGGCACTTGGTGTTGTCCTCATATTTTCATGTATTTGGTAAAACTTAATGGAAATAGACAGAATGATGTCATATGTTTAGCTATAAATGCATAATTCTATTCATTCTACAGTTCATAACTGGAGTTAATTATATCAGGCTGATTTTCAAGAAATTTGAGCACTAAATGAAGCTTTAGAATAATTATCACATTTTGTTCAAATCTTTATAAGTCTTAGCTGAAGGAATAGCAATTTGGGCTATCAATGAAACAGACTTTTTGTTATAGCTATTATTATTATTATTATAATATGCATGTTTATTTTTAAACTTATCATGAACATATTTGCTATAATTTTTTTTTCACTTAAATACATTCATGTGCCATGTTTTTTTTATCGTTTAATTAGCAACACAACACAGAAGCACTGCTTTCCTATTGAGGTACATTACCATGAATTTCTCATTAACACCCACATGGTTAGAGGTCTATAATTTGAGGTCCATCTATCACTATAGTAATGATGTTCATGATTATTATCATTATCATTGATGACAAATTCTGCTGTAGCATCTACTATCATATTTAAACCACGGCTGATTAGAAGTTACAGAGTGTATTGATGACAGCAAGAAAAATTAATGCAGGGAATGACCATAAGCTCATGAATTCCTGATGAATGATGTTATCTGTATAATTAGACAAGATGCTAATGTGTAATTTACTACTGGATCATTAATGATTCATAATTTTATCTAGAGTTCCATTTATTTTAGCTGTTATAAATAATAATAATAATAATAATAACAATAATAATAATAATAATGGCCTGGCGACGGCCTGGCGATTTGTTCAAGTTGTATCCCACCCTCACCCAGAGGGCTGAGAAGGGCTCCAGCCTCCTTACAACCCTAATTAGGATTAAGCAGCTTCGAAAATGAATAAGTGAATGAATGAATTATTAATAATAATAATAATAATAATAATAATAATAATAATGATGATGATGATGATGATGTCTGGCACTGTGTGCAGTTTGCATGTTCAGGGAGGCCAAATTCAAGTAATTAGGAAGAATCAGCTCAGACTGGCTTTTGGAACCTGGGAGCTGGTCAGTGTCATGATTGTTGAAGAAAATAGCTTAAATATTATGAACGGTGTTATTAAACAAGACATAATCATTTATATATATAGAACTTTATATGAGGCGGCACGGTGGTGTAGTGATTAGCACGTCCACCTCACAGCAAGAAGTGTGAAGTTCTCCCCATGCTTGTGAGGGTTCCCTTGGAGCACTCTGGTTTCCTCCCACAGTCCAAAGACATGCAAATTAAGCTAATTGGCTGTAGGTGTGAGTGCATGTGTGAATCATTTTGTGTGTGTTGGCCCTACGATGGACTGGCAAGCTGTTCAAGGTGTACCTCACCTTCCTTATGGGGACAAACCTCAAGTCCCCATGATGTAAATTATTACATTTTAAGGTGAAGATGTTTTAAGATTAGGGTAAGGTTATAGTAAGGCAAGTAATGGTTATGTTTAGTGTTAGGGAAATTTCTAGTGTTTAGGAAAATTTCTCCAGGAAATTAATGCAAGTCTATGTATTGTCCCCACAAGTTATGGAAACGAGACTGTGTGTGTGTGTGTGTGTGTGTGTGTGTGTGTGTGTGTGTGTGTGTGTGTGTGTGTGTGTATTTTAGCTTACTGTATCAGTCTTGTCTCTATTATGTCTTAACAGTTACATGTATCACCAATTGCTCCCAGTGAAACTTTGTTTTTTCTCACAATGTACTATGTACAATGGCTGAAACGACAATAAAGACCTACTACTAGTGTCAGTCGCCTAGGATTATGCCCTCATGTCACTCACTTGTGATGATTTGCTTGTTAAAATATCAGTACAAAAAGCTAGCTTGAACAAAATGTGCAACATTATGGAAAAACTCCTCGCTGAAAGCAGTTAGAACAAAACACAGTAGAACAAGACATGACACTGAATCGTCACTGTAATTTAATGAGCCACAACCTTTAATTCATTAGCAATTAAGTCTTATAAAATCCATTATCAATAAGGAACAAATATTTTTTTCAATTTTAGTCACCTGTCCTATCCACTAACATGGGAGTGGGTGGGGTTAAAATTGTATTGTAGCCAGCCAATAGAAGGCCTCAGAGACATTGCCAGTTCATACGTACCTTTACCGCACTTGCATTTACACTTAATTGTATACATTGCATGTAAACTTAATTTTCACCCTGCACAGCAGGTTGGGCACATACCGGAAATAATGACTGCAATTGTGTATTACATTTACATTTACAGCATTTGGCTGACACTCTTATCCAGAGCGACTTACAATTATCATACAGCTGAGCAATTGAGGGTTAAGGGCCTTGCTCAAAGCCCCAACAGTAGTGATAGGGATTGAACCGCTGACCTTCGGATCAGTAATCCATCACCTTAACCACTAAGCCACCACTACCCTGTGTACCACACCCGCAGTTCAATTGTACAAATCACAAATGCAGGTTAATGTTCTATCATGCAAGAAAGAAGCCATGTGTAAACATGATCCAGAAATTGTGCCACCTTCTCTGGGACACAGTTTATTTAAAACAGAGTGAGGCCAAGTTGAAAACTGTTCTGTGGTCAGACACAGTAAAATTTTTAATTCCTTTGGGAAAACCAGGACCCCATATCTTCCAGACTAAATAGGAGAAGGACCTTCTAGGTTGTTATCAGCGCTCAGTTCAAAAGCCTGCATTTCTGCAAACTGTGTTCACTGACATTGATTTCTGGAAGTGTTCCTGAGCCTATACTGTGATTTCCATGACATAATCATGCCTGTTTTGCATGCAAACAATGCTGCCTAAGAGGTCTGATTATCACAGGCATCCAGTACTAATTTTCAACCTTGTCCCTTGTGCACAGATTCTTAGAATTTTTTGTTGGTATCTATAGTAGATGCCTAGATATTTTAAGTCATCAAAATTTTACTTTAAGAAACATTATTTTAAAATTAATGCAGTTTCATGTATTATGTATATATAAAATTTTACCCTTCATGGCATTGTGCAGTGATTCTTGCACCAAACAGAATTTCTTCTGGAAATAAATGTTTACCATTGCTGATCTCACTAGTATGTCCACAGTCTCCTTCAGACTTGCTTGGAAAATAGAAGCACAAAATTCATAGAAATATTTTGAAGATTTGTGATATTTTTTGTCATAATTGCCCAGCCTGGAGATATAGGTCCATCCTCCCATGAACGGTGTGGGCATCCTTGTTGCCCCCCGGTTTGGCACCCACATGTTGGGGTTCTCCCCGGTTGATGAAAGGGTAACCTCCCTCAGCCTTCAGGTGGAGGGGACGGTTCCTGATTGTTGTTTGTGCTTATGCACCAAATGACTTTTCAGAGTGTTTACTCTTTTTGGAGTTTTTAGGGCGTGTGCTAGAAAGCTCCCACCCCCCTTGGGACTCCCTCGTCGTCCTGGGAGTCCATGTGAGTAAAGACAGTATGACCTGGAAGGGTGTGTTTGGTAGGTACAACCTCTCTGATGTGAACACAAATGGTGTTTATTTGTTGAACTTCTGTGCCTGTCACGGTGTGTCCGTCATGAACATCAAGTTTGAGCATGAGGGTGTCCATAAGTGCCACAGAAAATCCTTTTTAATAGTGGAGTTTGCAAGACTTGAAGACTTAAAACCCTCACACAAGAATAGAACAGCATCAGAAATTGAAGTGGTGTCCAGAATTAGGCTCTGTCTGCTCAAAAGAATGCAGTGCAATTATCAGCATTTTTCTTCACTAGATTTTTTTTAGCATAGACTTATCATAATGACTTGCAGTGAATTTAATTGATGAAAGATGATTTTACATTTTAATGCGAAAAAAATTTTTTTAATCAAGGAGCAAATATGCATTTGTAATGTATCTCTGAATACTTGACATTTGTAATAAGATCAAATGTTAAAAAAAAAGGTAATTCATTGATTAATAACAGGCTTTAATTGTGTACTCTGAGATATGTTTTAAAATATATAACTATAAGCAAATTTCTGTGGTATAAGAGAAATAAAATTCACTGAAACATGCTATTATAGGCAAATAATCTACTTTGGTATTCACCCGATTCCCTACAAAGCATCTGGTGTTGAGCCATTAGTACATTTCTTCTAACGCTACAGAACAAACATGTAGTTAGGTGTGTTGCTTCTAAAAAGTGTATGTAGAGGTCAAAAGCTTGGCTGGATCTGTTCAGTTTAGCAATAAAAGCACATTTCATTGATTTTCCTTTTCTTCAGTGTCAAATTTTGGAAATAGGGTGGGAGGGCCTCATGTTTGCTTGATGTAGTAGCACCCGCAGGCTAGACTCTTTTTTTCAAATATTCAGATGATGTGCATTTTATAGACTTGTCTGTGTCAGGGGTGAGCTCCAGTCCACAATCGACAGCTTTGTTCTTGGTTGCAGAGACCACTTCCTCCATCTAAACGTCAATAAATGAGAAAGCATGAGAGCAGATATAAAGTCCTGAAGCCATAACCATTCAAGCTAAAACTCAAATGAGATCATTTATATAGACTAGTCTACATGTGAGCTTTAGTTGTATGAAAAATAAATGTAAAGTTTTCTGTTTATTATCTCAGTCACATGTTGAAGCAGTGGCAATAAATAAATAAATTAATTAATTAAATTGCATATTAGAAATTAATTAATTCGTTCATTTATTCATTTTCTGAACCATTCATTCATTTATTCATTTTCTGAACCACTTTATCCTTATTAGGGGAGGCTGGCACCCATCTCAGCCTACTCTGGGTGAGGGCAGGGTACACCCTGGACAGCTCGCCAGTCCATCGCAGCACAGCAAATTAGACATATTAAAGTTTACTGTAGATAAAGTTATACTCATTGACTACAGATACTATGCCTGAACAATAATACAGTTATCCAATCAGCCAATCATGTGATAGCAAAGCAATGTATAAAATATGGGCAGATACAAGTCTAGAGCTTCAGTGCTTTTGTACATGTGATCTTAAGTGACTTTAACTGGAGGATTGCTGTGGGCTTGCTGGCTTGTGGGCTTGCTGGCTACTCTAAATTTCCCACAGGTGTGAATGTGAGTGTGAATGCACAGCTGGATTGTAACAGATTGATGACCTGTTCAGAATGTACCCTGGATATATCCCAGAGTCATCTGAAAGATAAGGGCTGAAGATAATAAATGGGTATGGGATGGGTAGATGAAATCAGTCGACCTTTGTCATCTGCAAGGCATTTACACCCATAGAACTGCCACTCATTGGACAGGTTTTGTTTTCACAGTGTTGGATGTGTGTGTGTGTGTGTGTGTGTGTGTGTGTGTGTGTGTGTGTGTGTGTTTGTGTGTGTGTTTGTGTGTGTGTGTGTGTGTGCAACAGAGTGGAATGGTGGAACTGCAACACCATCTGTTTCAAAATAAGTCTACATTTTACTTTCAGTATAAACAAAGATTTATATAAAGAATATAAATCTTTCGTCCACTGGTATGATTCCACTAAATGATCTGATGGATGAAAAAACAACAACAAAAAAAAAACCTTTTACAAAAACCTTTTTAAAAGCCTTTTAGCTCTTAAGTATGTTGTTTGTTAGTTAATTTCATCATGTATTTTAGCGAATGAAAAATTAATATTGGATGATTTGTGCCATGAGAGTAACAAAGAATTATTAATACTGTGAGGGATGTCCTCTCGATATATACAACACGGAAAGAGAGAGCACTCCCATCAATAATTCACTGCATGAAGTTCAGTTCATGTTATATTAGGCTAAGCACATCATTAGTGCAGTAGTGCAGGCCTCCATCTGGGAAATATTTTAGGAGAAATTCCAGAGCAATGAGCATGAAGCATGATGTCTCATATGTTGTGATTGTGGATTCATTGACTCAAGTTTGCCCCACTGACTTGATATGCCTCTTATTATTAAAAGTCTGTATAGTTTTCCTTTTTCATGATCAGACAGGGGTTATCAGAAGCAGACCTAATGAGAAAATCACATATTCAGAAATCAGAAGAGATCATGCATGTTCAGAAATACAAACACCAGGAAGCAACTAAATCAAGCTCACTCGGAGAACCATTAAACTGAGTAAACAGAGCCCCCTACTGGGTCTGCTGTAGTACCAAAATTTTTTTTTAATGTAAAAAGTGATTTTCCATGTTCAGTTTAAATCGCCACCAAAGGTGCAGTCTGGATCAGATCCGGATGAAACTTTGTCCAACATCAAAGCTTCTGATCCTAAATATACATAGCAAATTTTATGCAAATTATGAGTTTTGGGACATTTGGTGGTTAGCACGTCCGCATCACAGCAAGGAAGTCTTGGGTGAGTCCCGAGCTCGGAGTTTATATGTTCCCCCGTGCCTGTTTGGTTTTCTTTCAGGTATTCTGGTTTTCTCCCACAGTACAAAGATATACACATTAGGCTAACTAGCTGTTCCAAATTGCCCCTAGGTGTGAGTGTGAATGGTTTTGTGTGTGTTGGCCCTGCGATGGTCTGGTGAGCTGGTCAGGGTGTACCCTGCCTTTGCCCAATAAGAGTTGAAATAGGCTCCAACCTCCCCACAACCCTAATAGGATTAAGCAGTTCGGCAAATGAACAAAAAATTATGTGTTTTGATGTGTGTGAGATATGATTTTTCAATTTCACTCATTATAAGAGATTTATAAATTCTGATCATTTTTGTGATGTCATCAGTGCATGGATTCTTGCCAGAATCATACTTAGGAACATCCTTGGCTGATAACCTACCCATCATGAAAATTCTGATAGATCTGGTAAAAATTGGGGACAGGATGTTGCTAAACAACTAACAAATAAATGAAATCAATCCACACCAAAAAACAAAACTTCCTTGGCGGAGATGATAAATTAGACACAAGTAAGATTGATAAAAAAAAGGATTGAGAGCAGTGGTTGGGAAAAAAAGAACATGAACAGAAGGGCTCTCTAAAAATATGTTGCCCAACGGCCCTGTTAATGGCAGTTGGAGGGCATTTGGCAGCCCTGCAGCTGTTACTGCTCTGAGCGAGTCTAGAGTGCTTGACCCTCACTGCTTGCCTGAAGCCTAGAGTGAACACTCCCTTTCATAATTCACAACAGGCATCAAACCTACCAAAACACAATGTAGACTCCTGTCAGGTTCTGATAAGAGTAAAAAGTGTTACATTATGCATTGGCTAGGTCATGTTCCATCAGGGCAATGATCTGCCATTAGAAAGACTGAACATGAAAAAATCATCTCTGTGAGTTTTGAAATGATGTTAAATGTGGATGTACTACAAAGCCATTTCTAATTCCACGAAACGAGAGAAGCTGGAAATGAGGCATTATTCATTAAAGAAGTGAAGCATGTAAGGCAAGTTTTAATCATCAGTGTGTTACGGAGAAGTGGCACGGTGGTGCATGCACTGCAGACATGCACAAACATGAATTAGATGTGTGATAGATAGGTGACCAGCTCAGGGTGTACGCTGCCTCTTGTTCAAAGTAACCTGGGATTGGCTCCAGCCTCCCCCCGTGACCCTGACGGATAAGTGGAACTGATAAGTGGTGAATGGATTTTTATTCATTTGCTGAACTGCTTAATCCTACTGGGGTCATGGAGAGATTGGAGCCTATCTCAGCCGACTCTACACTCTGGACCATCCCTGGGCTGAATAAATTTATTAGGTAATATCTTTTAACATTATCTGACAAGAAAGAAGGTCCCAGGTTCGATTCCCGGGCTCGGGGTGTTCCTGTGTGGAGTTTGCATGTTCTCCCTGTACTTGCATGGGTTTCCTCCGGGTACTCCGGTTTCCTCCCTCGGTCCAAAAACATGCATAGTAGGTTGATTGGTGGTTTCAAATGCCCCAAGGTGTGAGAGTGTGTGTGAATGGTTGTATGTGTGTTGCCCTACGATTGCTTGGCGAGCTGTTCAGGGTGTATCCCGCCCTCGCTGGCTTCAAAAATGGATGAATAGTGAAATGAATGATTGATTATGGTCAGCACGTCCACTTCACAGAACGAAGGTCCTAGGTTCGAGTCCCGGGCTCAGTGAGGACATTTCTGTGTGGACTTTGCATGTTCTCCACGTGATTGCGTGGGTTTCCTCTAGGTATTCTGGTTTTCTCCCACAGTCCAAAGACATGCACCTTAGGCTAATAAGCGCTTCCAAATTGCCACTAGGTGTGAGTGTGAATGGTTGTGTGGGTATTGGCCCTGCAATGGACTGGCGAACTGTTAAGAGTGTACTCCAACTTCGGCCAATGATGGCTGAGAAAGGATCAAACTTTGCAACAAAACACAACCTCCTTTATCAAGCCTATTCATTATATGTCACATTTGGACTGAGGCTCGATTGAGAGAGGATTGGTGCAAAGGCTGCTGGAAAGCATAAGAGGAATTAGAATGAAACTATGACGTCCGGACGGTTTGTACATTACATTATGTTATTTATGTTATTACTGTAGATATATTTATTAGTGGGTTTGACTTGTCACATGAACTAAATAATTCAAAACTAAACAACTCAAAAAAGGGTAGACCTATAATTAATGTAAACTTGAGTCTAATGACTAGAAAATGTATAAATTATGCCAAGTATAACATAGGCTCTGAGTGTTGCAGAATCCTTACACTCCCACAAACAGAATCTTGTTCAATTTGTGTTCATCTATTAAACACAATCAAGTCATCTATTTCTTTAGGAGTGCTACAAGTGCTGGGGGATGGGGTATTCAGGGCAGGGAAAGGATCGAAAGAATGTGTGTGTGTGTGTGTGTGTGTGTGTGTGTGTGTGTGTGTGTGTGTGTGTGTGTGTGTGTGTGTGTGTGT
>JAOUQZ010057154.1:0-21261 GCA_028564935.1 Neosilurus hyrtlii
TATTGACGGGTTCTCACTGCTGTCCCCCCAGTGCAGCTAACTGGGTTATCAAATGCCGGCCAAGTCTCTCACTGTCTATGGTGAGAGGCATGTAAAAAAACCATTGCTGATTTTCGTCAAGAGTAGCTGCATAGCTGTTGGCGTGTTTCTGCCCTGCGAGCTGTCTGGGGTGTACTCTGCCCTCACCCAGAGTCGGCTGAGATGGGCGCCAGCCTCCCGGCGACCCTAATTAGGAATAAGCGGTTCAGAAAATTACATGACATATTTTTTTGTTTCGACATGGTATTAAATTGTTAATGAACCTGATATTTGTTATTCATGTATTCATTTGTCGAACCGCTCAAATCATCTATGGTCGCCGGCTAACATTTACTAATAAATTAAATATTTGCTGTGGCAGTGGTGGCCCGGTGGTAAGGTGCTGGATTACTGATTCTGAGGTTGGGGGTTCAAGCCCCACTATCAACGGGTTGTCACTACTGTTCCCCCAGTGCAGCTAACTGGGTTATCAAAGGCCAGCCATGTCTCTCACTGTGTATGGTGAGAGGCATGTAAAAAAAACATTGCTGATTTTCGTCAAGAGTAGCTGCATAGCCGTCAGCGTGTTTCTGCCCTGCAGTGAGCTGTTCCGGATGTACTCTGCCCTCGCCTAGAGTCGGCTGAGATGGGCACCAGCATCCCCGTGACCCTAATTAGGACTAAGCGGTTCAGAAAATGAATGAATGAATAAATATTTGCTAAGGACAAGCAAGAGTTCAGGTGAATGGTTATAACTACATTTCCCAGAATGCAACGGGGGCTTTTCTTGTATTTCCCGTCTCGTGGACTTTGTCCATAGGGATGGTACCCTAGTGCTGGTGATTGGTTTTAACTACATTTCCCAGAATGCACCGTGGGCTTTAATTGTGTTTCCCGTCTCGCGGGCTTTGTTTTGTTATGGCGGTTCCTTTCAAAAGGAGTACGCGAGTTTCCCTGTCAACTTCTGAGCGCTTTAAATATTCTTCAGGAACCAGTCTAACTCAAGGTAGGCGCCTCTATCAAGCTTTCTAGATAACTTTTCAGCGTATAGACTGTTGTTAAACTCAGAGTCATTATGTTCATGTCAATCCGTGAAAAGTTTGTTTTGTTTTGTGTTGAACGAGCTAGCGGTATGTTAGCGTGCTAGTTGCCATGACGTTAGCTACACTACAGATATTATGTTTTTCACTTGCTCATTTTAGTGTTTTTTTTCTTCTAACCGCACATGAAGTCTCTTTGTGGGATAACAGCTTTTCAAATGGCACTGTTTCAGGAACATGACATCTCCAGCTGGGCCTCAGTCTCACACCCTGTGGCGCTGGATGACGAGCAGCTCTCGGGCCGGGGTGTTTCTGAACGGCTCTCCAGGAGAAGTGGGCTCTGTCACGAGCAACTGCCGCTCTCTGGGTATGGACGTGTCTTTGGAGGATTCATTCAGCGCCCAGTTCGCCCCACTGCCCGTGTCCCGCAGCAGTAGCTGCCTCAGTGTGGACTCCATCTGTCCTTCAGAGCCCAGCAAGGCTCCGTGCTCTGCGCCTCCCTGCAGGGAAGAGGACACTGGTCGCCCTGTTGCAAGGAACCCCGGAGCACTTATCGAACGGCTCCACGAAGTAAGTCAAGATAGCACTGGATTTTAAAATAGGTAGCTGGTCATTTTTCAATTGCACAAAATTGCATTTGTTTCATGACTATAAGAAAGAGTTTAAAAATCATGACAAATGATACCTCATTTATTAAATTCATTGAATTCGTATGACCAGGTAAATCTGTCTTATACCCACACACACACACACACACACACACACACACACACACACACACACACACACACGGTGAGAGGCATGTAAAAGAACCATTGCTGATTTTCGTCAGGAATAAGTTGCATAGCCTTCAGCGTGTTTCTGCCCTGTGATGGCCTGGCGAGCTGTCCAGGGTGTACTCAGCCCTAGCCCAGAGTCGGCTGAGATGGGCGCCAACCTCCCTGTGACCCTAATTAGGATTAAGCGGTCCAGAAAATGAACGAGTTTTTGGGCCTTTGTTTTAATACGAATCAATGCACTTATTAGAGGTAAATGTGATAAACAGTAGACTTCTACAATGGGATGTAAAATGGTCACTATCTTTATTATAAGAGGTCTGTCCGATGTGTGCACTACTGGATTTCAAACCAATTAAAGAAGGGTATTGTATTCACCACTTTTCTACGGTGAGCATTATTTCGTGTCAATATAAATACAATTTAGATATAATTTCATAATGAACAGTTTTAAAAATGAGTTTTGGAGCAAAGTATATAGATTTATGATGCCTCTAGCCAATTGTAGGTGTAGCCATTCTAGCACGAGATTACGGCAAGACGCCTCGTGATTACATGGGATGATGATGAAGCGATGGACTGGAATACCTTGTATCATGAATCACAAGGATTTTTGTGGTGTTTGCTTGACGAAAGCGGTCCTGAAAATGCTCTTTCACCAACTTTGAGTTCAGAGGCTGAGAGTGCAAACAAAATTAGATCAACAGGTCAGAAATTCACTTGAGGAAGGTAATTAATTTATGAAAATGGAAATATACACTTACGGTACATTACCGCACTAGCAGGCATGAACCAAAGTAAGCTATTAAAGCAGGTTATTTAATGTTGAGTCATTATATTATCAAAAAATTGTCAAACATTCAAATTAAATATATCATAATACCCCCAAGCTTATAAAAACCTCTAAACTAACCTAAGATATTCCTTATCAACATGCAGCTTTAGCACAAACGGATATCATGTAAACACAGCATTGAGTGTTACAATCAAATACAGAACTTCCACTAGCAATTTATAAATGAGGGGACTTCCCCCAGTGTTATAATATTTTGGAAGGGGCTTTAATTTATGGGGGACCCTGCTCATGAAATGGAAATGTACACCGTAAGAAATTTAACAGGGCCTTCAAGCATAACTCATTTTCTTGCTAAATGTTAAACCTATGTGTCGTATATGAAAATATGATTATTTTCAAGAGAATATGTGTTTTGCACCAAGACAGATTATACAAACAAAAGCAAATAAATTAAACTTAAACTGTTAGAGAGGCGGCACGGTGGCATAGTGGTTGGCACGTCCGCCTCACAGCAAGAAGTTCCTGGGTTCGATTCCCAGCTCGGGCGTTTCTGTGTGGAGTTTACATGTTCTCCCTGTGCTTGCGTGGTAGCAGTGAACCAACACATTATCATGTGGGCGAAATGGCAGGAGGCACGTTGTGTGTAGGAAATATGCATTTTTTTTTCCCTTCTGAAAACTAATTTGAAGAAATAGTTTCTTAATTTGAAAAGCCGTGAGGTTGTCAGTCTTGTTCTTTTTTTTCTTTTTATGTCATGTTTTGACATGTTGCAATTTCTTGATGTGTTTAAGTAAACTTATTTTATAGTTTTTCTTCAAAGCTAAATAAAGGTGTATAAATAAGCATATTATAAATGAGCAAAATACTCCATGTATGTTGTCAGATTTCAACTTGAAGTTAACCTGGATAACTTGAAAATTTTCTAGGAAATAATCTTATATAGTCCTCACTGCATACCAATATTCATTGCCCTTTGAATAAGTCCACATTGTCATTTTAGCATTTCAACCATGGCCTGCTAGGTCTGCTATTACTAAATTCATGTTCGAACCATTCAAATCAATCAAAGGTAGTACTTTGAGCACAAGCTATTAGGGCTTTCAAATTAAGCTGGCGGCTGGCAGGATTACCGTCTGCCCAGGTCCTGTTCGCCATCTACTCATTTTCAGAATAATTTTTTTTTTGCATATTTCTTACATGCCTCCCGCCAACTCGCACACGTATTATATTATTCAAATATATTTGATCCCTTGGTTGTTCCGGTGTCAGTGTAACTACTGCTCAAGCTGCTTTTCACAACTGACAGAGCAAATGTGCTATGTGGAAGGTGTGTGTGCATGGCCATGCTCAGTCCTAGGTTATGTTATTCAGTTTAGCAAGCCACTGATTAGGTTATTAGAAATTCAACTTTGTTTTCACGTTAGACACGTGTATGTTTTAAGATTTTACATCTTGAAAGGACAAGAAAAGACTGAATATAAAGCAGTTAAAAGAAATGTGAAACCTCCACAGCTAAAAGAAACAAACTACCCAATTATTTAGGACTTACAGTTGTGGTATAACCAACCGGACTACATGTTGGACTGTAATGGAAATTTGCTTATATGGTTTGTATGGTCTCACCCAAATGAGGATGGGTTTCCCTTTTGAGCCTGGTTCCTCTCAAGGTTGCTTCCTTGTGTCAACTGAGGGAGTTTTTTCTTGCCACTGTCACTGCTTATTAGGGTTGTGTAGGGGTTGTAGAAAAACTCTTAGATTTCTCCTTAAATTTTACTATGTAAAGCTGCTTTGTGACAGTGTCACATGTAAAAAGCGCTACACAAATATAACTGAATTTAATTGAATACCCAAGCTTCCCACAGATGGAAAAAATGATTAACTTTTTTTCTTTAGCTGCCATACATTTTAAGTCAAAAGAGTAATGGAAAAGGAAAGAGAGGTGCATGTGATGACATTATATATGCCAGTTGGTGCTATGTGAAAGGTCAGTGAATGCATGTGTTTGCTCCACCAGTCATTTAAAAGTAGATATTTGTGGGAGTATAATAATGTATTAACAGATATCGATGGCCTACTAGTTTATGTTGTGCAGTCTGTCTCCGATTGCTTGTCCGTTTTTTTCCGATCCTCGGTGTATGTTCTGAGTCCGAATTTGATGTATGCGGTTCATATCGGTTTTGCTGCATGTTTCCCTCTGAGGGAGTTTAATTGTGATTTGATTCTCTGTTCCACCTGAATCAGAGCCTGAGACTGAAAAATGTTCCAGTTCTACAGCACTTTATTTCACCACTGCCCTACTGATTCAGTGTTTTCCACTCGCCATGTACTTGTTTATACATAACACTTCCCTGTATACGTTATTAGCCATGGCTTCTGTTTTTTTGAACTTCTGTTTGAATGGGAATTTACAAGAATTAATAGTTTTAAAACATATCTTTATATAAATATATAACTGCATTTTTAATTCGTCCGATGGCAAACCGTTTTTACCCCACAGCCAGTTATGGCTGGGGAGGTATTGTTGTTGTCTTGGCAGGCAGGCGGGTGGGTGACGTCTCAAAACGTTTTAACGGCCGTTGCTCAGCTCATGCACAGGCCAGCTTTCAGAAATTTTGTGTAGTCACTCCCTATGACCTAAAACTGTGCATGGGGTAGCTAATTTGCATATGTGACCTTTGACCTTGGCACAGTGACCTTGAACATATAAAGTTTGTCCTGTGCATCAGGCATCCCGGCTGAGGGGTTTCCCGGCTGACGGGTTTTTTTAATGTTGAATTTGTATGCAAAATAAAAATACCAGCGAAATAACTTGGCATGGAGAATTTAAAAACCTCTTCCAGGTAATTATGCACCAATCTGACATGGAATGAATGCTGAGAAAGGTGCAGGTTTTTACGTGCAGCTCCATGCTCCACTATCTCAAATACGCTTCCACCTTTTAACTGTCAAACCAGTAGTGCAGGTTGAAATAGTGGCTAGGGAGGTGTATTGTCAAATATATACAAATACAGTATAAATTTAAAAACTTTTTGTGTATATGAATGTAGCATTATGATTTTCATTTATGAAAATTGAAAAAAAGTCAAATGGTAAGTCTATTTACTGAAATTCATAAGGTGATCTTTTTTATTTTTTTTGATCATTTAAAGTAAAAAGCACCAAAATATTATTTGTGGGTCTGTCCAAGCAAAAGTGCCCTAGACCAGGGCTTGAAATTCTTTGAAAATATAGAACATGCATGACGCAAGCTGCCAGCAAAAGTAACTTGCATCAAAGCAAAATATCTTGCACCTTAACTTTATTGATTTATCCTTGCTGATATTCAGCTTCTTGAAGTTGAAACAGTCAGTAAGCAGGTTAAAAAACACAGTTACAGTACATGATCACGTAAAGCACAGGGCCTTCAAACTGTTTCTGAGTAGCAGGAAAAACACTAAAAGTAGTAGGAACCTCTGTCTTCATGATGTCATCATTACCCTTAACCACCTTAAAAATGACACAGGAGGCGACACTGAATTGAGGATGCATCATGAGAAATCGATGAACTCACATGACACTGCTCTGAATGTGTGTGAATTATGCTTATTCAGCTCATGTATTATATTGAACCTGCCCTTAAAATGTAAAAACAAATCCAAGTGCTTTTTTTTATTATTATTACTTTTTTACACTTTTGTTCTCAGCTTTCCGACTCACACTGATGAGGGAAAGTCTCGTATTATATCAGAGGAGATTTTAGGTGGGAAATCCAAGCTTAATCAGTGATTCTGTTAAAGGTGATTAAGAAAAATACAGCAGTTCACTGAGTAACGTGTGTGATGTTTGAAAGAATTCTCAAGGTCAAACATAAGTGTTTTTCTGTAAACCTATGCAAGAAACTATTAATCACACCACTTATGTAGAAATAAGATAAACAGATCTGGTGTTTAAAACAGCTAAAATAACCATCAAGCGTTCAATTATGATTATTTTAATTGGGTTGGCGGAACAGCATAATTTACGGAATGCAAAAAAAAACAAACCCCACAAATTTATATATATATATATATATATATATATATATATATATATATATATTGTATTTACACTCAAAAAGAATCTTTGCCAGGAAAAAATCTTTTATTCAAGTAGAAAATAAGAATCTCTCATTTGTTGTCATCAGGTGACTATTTGGAGGTGCTTTTTGGAAAAACTACAACAAAATTACACTACAAAATAGCCCAATTTTACACAAATCAAATGCCATATCTTTTCAGTGGTTAAGGTGAGGGACATCAAGTTATCTTTGTTATATCTCTGGCTGGTGGACTATATTCCTTTAAAACTCAAATCATGCTTTTGACCTCATTCAGAAAATATGGTGGGTGGAAGTTGGGGTAGGCGAAATTGCCCTTTTGCTTGGACAGACCTGAGCTTGAGTGGCATTTCCCATTGAACACTGGAATTGGCAGGTTCGTCACTGCCGCCCTGTCCTTTTTACAGATGAGAGCAGGTTTAACCTGCCATGCCATGAACATGACCAGTTTGGTGGTGGGTCAGTGATGCTCTGGGGAGGCCTATCCCTGGAAGGGTGCACAGATCAGACAGTAGCACCCTGACTGCTAATAGGCATCGAGAAAAATCCTACTGTCAGACCATAAGCTGGTGCATGAAAATATGCTGCCTCATGTAACAATTGTTTGCAGACAGTTCTTAGAGGATAAAGGAATTGATTCCATTGATTGGCCCCCACAGTCACCTGACTTAAATCCAATAGAACACCTCTGGGACATAATGTTTCGGTTCATCAGACACTGCCCAGTTGCACCTCATACTGTCCAGGAGATCAGTGATGCTCTTGTCCAGATCCCCCATTACACCATCCGTTGCCTCATTAGGAGGATGCTTTGACACTGTCAGGTATGCCTAGATGGACGTGGGGACTATACAAACTACTGAGTACTATTTTGAGTTGCTGTAGTGAAATTGCAGCAAAATGAACCTGCCTGAAACATAATTTTTTTCGATTTGATTTTCGGGGCATCTTTGAATTCCATGAAACAATATGGCATCCTTTTCTCCCTAAAACATTACCTAGTCTGTACCCAGAAGGATATCCAAGATTTTATTTCCCCATTGAGATCTGGTTGTTTTCAAAGTGTTCCTCAATTTTGCCCAGGCAACATGTTTCTGAGCATGCTCAGTGTTGCAGCACTTGCACGTACTCTGACAAGGGGCAAGGACTGATGCTGCCGGAAGGAACCACTGATGTCTTAGAGTGATCGTTTAAAGATCTAGTAACACTACTTCAACACAGGAACACTTTAATTATGGAAATGATTGTTGTAAAGAATGTAACTTGCTTCACATTGCTTTAATTAATGTTGAATAATTTGAAATAATAGACATTTTTGTTTCATCATCCGATATTCAGTACTGTGCAAAAGTTTTAGGCACCCTATTTTTTTTTTTTTTAGTATAAACTTTGCTTTTTTTATTTTATTATTTGTATATTAGCAAGTTAGTACAAAAAACACTTTAGATTTCCAAACATTGGTTTTCCAGCACAAAATGAAATGTTACATTAAAAAAGTTAAGTTTTTTTGTTTAGTGATATCAATAAAGAAAGCAGCATATTATGTATAAGAGACCACTTTTCAGACAAAAATGAAGGCTGCTGCGATGTACATGCAAATAAAGAATCAAGTGTGACAGTCAACATTTCCAGTTGCTGGTTCTCCAAGATGCCCGGTTGATACTGTACACAAAGGAATGGTGTAGAACAAAGATGCTTTATATTTACATAGAATAATGACATTAAATTAAAGATCTTTACATAAAAATCCTATAAAGCACAGTAAACAGTAATAAATGAAACTAATTCAATATTAGGTGTCATTACTGTTTAAAAATAGAAGAGTTTGTATCTACCGAGTATCTTACAGAACCAGCCAAAGTTCTCCTGGAAATGTTGACTGTCACTTAATTTTTTATTTGCATGTAAATCAGCCCTCATTATACTTTTGTCTGAAAACTGGTCTCTTATATGTAATATGCTGCTTTCCTTACTGAAATGCTATACTAACATTTTTTTATGTAACATTTCATTTTGTGCTTAAACTAATTTTGTGTTTGGAAATCTAAAGTGTTTTTTGTATACAAATTATAAAAATAGTCTATAGCAAAGTTTATACTAAAAAAAAAAAAAAAGCCTAAAACTTTTTCACAGTACTGTATATATTGTTAAAGACAGACTAAAAAAGTCCTTCATCCCAAGAGCAATCCGGCTCTACGACTATGTCGGGAGAGGTAAGGGGCGGGTCGCAACTTTTTTTTGTTTGTTTGTTTATTTGTTTGTTTTTTTGAGTGTATTTTTTTTTTGGGGGGGGGGTGTAATTTTGGTATTTGTGTCCCTTTTTATGATTTATGTTTTTATGATTGTAGGACTAATCACACATGTACTGAGTGAATAAGACCACCGGATTGCCTGAATTTCCATTGGATCAATAAAGTACCATCTAATCTAATATACAGTATATTGCCCTATGCCCCAGACCAAATAGAGGATTGCCAGGCTTGGCAGGGATTAGCGCTCTCCAAGGGCTTTTGTTTCACATGATTATTGTTGGTATGTTTTCGTCACTGTTGGATGGAGGCATGTTTTCAGGTTATCTGTGCATTTTGTACTTTATCGAGTTACCTTTATCGAGTTCAATTAGTTTTTTGCCTGTACATTTTAAATTGTTTCTTACAAAATAGATTGCATTTTTGACAAATAAAAACCTACATTGTAAGAATGACATGTGGGCTACATGTTTTTTTTTTTTTAGTTGAAGCAGCTGCAGCAGTGCATGCAAGAGCAACTAAAAGCCCACCAGCAAGTGCAGCGTCAAACATTGCAGAATGAACAGTCACGACTTTTAGGCATGGTGCAGACTGCCACAGGTATAGTGTAGTGCTTCATTAAAATTAAAGTTAAATTTTGCAGTTATGATTTTAGATTTTATGTACCTTCACTGAGTTAACTGAATTTGTATTTTGCCAGAGTATGACAGTACAAAACAGCCATTCCTTAAAAATGCTGGGCAGCCTGAACAGTCAGGATTACTAACCTCACACTCAAGAGATTCACTAGTTCAGCATGTACATCAGCAAACCAAAGAAGTGGAAAGCACAATTGGTAAAGCATACATTACTTTCAGTCTGTTTACTGTGTAAGTAGAATAAGATGACTTAGTCCTTTACATTTTAGTGTTTTCCCTCCATATTGGAACCGACTTCTGTCAGGCTTGGTAATTAGATGAATTCGGTAGGGAGTTATTTTTTATTTACTTTGTTTGTTTGTTTTTACTGGTCATAAAAATGCACAAGATAAGATGCAATTAAAAACAGTGTTATTACTAATAACACATCAATTTAACTTTTTAAAATGGAAGTATAATGTACATTTCAGATGCTGGCCTACCAACCTGACCTCATATTTTATTTGCCAAAATTTTTACTCAAGCATTTTACTTTATTGTGGGTGCTAATTTTGGACCCTAGTTGTGACCAAACACCACTGCTTCACATAGAGCTGTTGATTTGTTACCCAAACAGAAACAAGTGAGTGGAATCTAGAGCCAAGTGTGGACCAAGCTGGTTCTGGGCATCATAGTGATGAAGCTTATGATCATGAAGAAGAAATGCTGCAGTCTGAACACAAAAGCATGTGCCTAAAAGACAGTGAAATGGAGGCAAATGACAGGTAGGTATTGTCAATGTTAAATATCAAATCACAATGTAATAGTGTCATTATGATGTGATGTGTTTTCAGGCCAATCAGACTCGATGGCAGTGGGAAGACATTTGAAGAGATGCTGGAAGAGCAGCTCAACCTGGAGAATGAGAAGCTTAGCAAGATATCTGTAAGATACAAGTTACACTTCCAGTCATAGGATACATCAAAATAATATTTCATTGTGTTTTCCTACCTATTTCATCAAGAATTTCTTTAATCTTTTTCCCTTCTCAACACAGTGCATGTGCATGGTGCTGTAAAGTGTGAGAACTGTATAGTGTGATTTGATGCAATACCTTATACCTAAATATATACCTGTGTGAAATTAGTTTTTGAGTATTAATACTAACAGGTATCCTCGTGTACTGTAGGGCAAAAGCCTTTCAAAGGATAGTTACTAAAATAAAATAAAAAAATTCAGTAAGAAACAGTTTTCTGGCAAAAGGCATTCAAATCAAAAGTGAAGGACCGTTGTTTGCATATACCATATGTTCACTGAAAGAAACATCGTTGGTGCAGTGTGAATGTACTGGTATTTGCACTAAAAACGTCCTGATTATTGAAAGTGTAAAATAAAAATCTATAGGTAGTTTTGTTTAAGGAATGAAAAATATGGAGTGGTGTAAGAATACATGGAGCCCTGTACATTCCAGGTTGAATTTTCCCACCTTTGCAGCTTGTGTTGAGTGCTTACTGAAGGTGAATTACAATATCATTTTGTACAAGGGTTTAATTGCCCCCAGCAACAGCTTTTAAATTACCATTATTTGGTTCACTCATTCCATAGATGCTGTCAATAGAGATTAAGTTAAATTCTGGAGTATACCGTTAAGCCCTTGGACAGAGATTGGTCAATATTGTTACGTTTTGCCGATAAACTTGTTTAAAAGTTATTTATGATATGCATGTTCTTAAATGGCTGTTGCCTAATGGTTAGAGAAGCGGCTTTGGGACCGAAAGGTCGCTGGTTTGATTCCCGAGCCAACATAATAATTTTGCTTGCGGGATTAATACGGTATAGCAAAATAAGTTATAAAAAAAAAAAAAGAAATTGTAAAGTGTTCATTCTATCCTGCATAGGTTTTGTAAGTTTCTGACTTCAAGTAATTGTCGAATTTCGCCCTGATATTTAGAGCTAATGTTAGCATGTAGACCCGTTTGCTAATTGAGGGACTTCGACGGTCTACCTTTTTGAGGCATTTTATCAGGGATGTGTGCTGCAGACTACACACACACACAGCTGATGGATTTCTATATTTGTCTGTTAATGCAGGTATGGAAACGTTTGTGTTTCTTAAATGTTAATTTCAGTACGGGAAAATTACTAAAATACTGGATTTTGGACTTCCAAGTTATTATTAATTTGGTCTCAGACATTTTATTTCATTAGATATTCTCAAAAATTATTTTGTGTAATTATGTGTGTTTTATTTTATTGTAAAATATATTTTTGTATTATTTAAGATACTTAAAAAAAAAACAAAAAAAAAACACTACCCTTGACCACAGCTCATTTTCCTCCTTTTTCTTCTAAGCCTGTGCTCAACCCTGATTATACCTCATTTTGCAGCATATTAAGTTCTCTTCTATGTGACTATCTCAGTATGTCACATTTTCTACTTAATCCGTATTATGGTGGAGCCGGTTACATTTTGTAAATACATTGTCTGTATAAATGTTTTTTACCTTCTGCTGTGTAGGGTGCCCCTACTGATGCCGTAAAGATAAAGAAGCCGTTTCTGAGACGAGGGGAAGGTCTGTCCCGGTTCAATAGAGGCAAAACCACAAGATCATTCAGTGACAAGGCAACTAGTTCAAACACCAAATCCACACCAGGCATTAATCGTTCAGTTTTTCAAGGATCAACCATTAGATCCCACCAGAGCTCTGAGCCAAAACAAGCTTCTTCAAAATCTGTAAGCACCGCAAACATGGTAACCCAGCGCAAGACTGTTTTACTCAATAAAAATAAACTTCCTCAAAAGACTTTATTACCACAATCCAAGGCTGCTGCAAAAGCTCATGTTCATGAAGGCCACCAGAACATTGGAGTAGAAGGGCAGGATGTGAAGTCTGAATCTCTTCAAAAACAAAGCAAGAGTAAAAATAAACCTGAAAATCAGAAGGAAATCTCCGATATCATGATTGATGTCAGCAAGGGTGCATCAAAACTGTTTCACTGTATGGATGAGCCAAATTTAAGAATAGCAGAGAACTCATTTGAGGTGTGGCTAAAAGAGCGGGGTGAACAATGGGAAAGAGCTCAGCATCGTGAATATGAGGAGCTTGGTGAGTTTGAGCTGCTAGAGAGAGCAGCAGATGAGTATTCTTTTTCCAGCACCTCATCTTTCATTAACACTGTTTTGCAGAGGCACGGCAGACGCCTTTCCTCCACTCCTATCAAATCGCCACCAAAATCCTCAGTTCCTGACCATTGTATAGACAACAGGATAGGCCTCATTAAATCTCACAGTCCAGCAGTACGAACTATAGACAATGTGGCAGTGATGGATAAGGCAAGCATACAACCAGATGAAGTGATAACTGAGTGTGCTGTAGATGAAGTGGAAGAATCTGATTCCTCACTGTGCAGCAACACAGTTTTTCACAAGCCTGCTATAGTGTCACACCTACAAGAATCTTTTAGTTTGCAGGTTTCAGCACTGCCCTATGATAAGCAATCTTATGAGGACAGAGATGAAGTTGAAAATTCAGAAGTGGAAGAGGAGAGCCACAGAGACACTACTCTGGTGGGTGCCAGAGGTCATGTTGAGTTTGATGATGATGACACATGGAATGAGCCTGAGGATTCCACATGCACTGCTGCAAACACAGACAACCTGCCAGACAGGGCACTGAATAGGAAGACTGCACTGTCAAAGAAAGCAGAGATTGTTAACTGCTCTAACAGTCCATTAGACCATGAGCTTGAACCACCACCAACATGCCACTTGGTTGCAAAGCTGTTTCCAGCTCTGAAACCAAAATCGTGTTGTCCTCCACCAGAACTGCCAGATTCAGATGAGCACAGTGACCAAGGAACAGGTGATAAGAACAGTCTATTATCTTTCATCATTTATGGACTCTTCTGATATTTGTTGTCATTATGTGGCTGCGCTTAAGAGCAGACACACATTACTATTCACCCTGAAAAATGGTTCTCTGTCTATTTAAAAAAAAAAAAAAAAACAAAGCCCGAACAGCAAAGTGCACCCACGCAATGTCAAAACGTGCGTCTCGGCACCTCGAAGTGTGCTAATACTTTTATTGACATTTCACGTTACCATGGCGACACGATTAGCCACAAACCACATAAAAAAAAATCCCTTTTAAAACCTTTTATGGTTTTCTCTTAATTGATGATCAAGTATCATAAGGATTTCTGAGTCAGATTGTGTATTCATAATGGGTGTATAAAGAGTGGAGTGTTCTGGGTTAGAGTGGTTGATGTCATAAGCAAAATGTGAGAAAACTTGCTTAAAACATGTTGCCAGAAATGTTAAAAGCACAATTTGGCACAATTTCAATTAATCAATATATCATTAATAATAGATTATTATTATTATTATTATTATTATTATTAATTGTAGTAGAAGTACCAGCAGAAGTAGTAAAAACTTTTACAATATTAATACTTTTATAAGACCAATTATAATTATTGTTAATAATAATGATAATAATAATATTAATAATGATAATAATTATTATTATTATTATAAAAGCAAATATCACCTTAGCTGTTAACTTATCTAACTCCAAGTTTGGGTTTTAGCAGTTGCCCACTCTGCTCATCTCTGCAAAATCCGTATTAGCTGTTTAATGTGCTAGTTTCCCATTCTTAGCTTCTTCAAACTGGTTATGTATGGCTGGGTGATGGTGTTTTAACTGTGTAATTAAGTTTGTTCTGAAAGTTTTTGCGGTGGTTCCTTGGCCTTACATGTGTTACAACTTCCGTGCAAATTCTGTCTTCACTCATGGTTAAAAAAACTTCCTCGCTGACTATATGGGGCTTTAACACAGCTGCGTATGTGTGCACTCGGCTGTCGCGTAAATACCTGTGTCGGAACCATGGGGATCATAGACATCAGATCAGCCCAAAATCAGAAATATGTGCGAATGATCGGTCAAACCCTTCAGTTATATACATTAATACTTCCACAATATTGTATTAATATTCTGCTACGACCGATAACTTTTTAAATTGTTCGGGCAGCACCAAAAATTCTTTCCACCAGTCTGAAATAATTTGCACCATTGCCGCATCAATTTAGCTTAATGGGAACACTGATAATAATCATATATTAATAAATTGACTTCACCAGTGTAAAGATGTTGTAAATAATGAATATCGATTTTGACAATAAATTGTATCCACTGGACACTTCTTTATCCAGGATACTTGGTTAATCAAATCTTAACCCTTTGAATCTGTGCACTAACTTAAATGGCTGAATGTTAGCATCCTTAACAGAGTGTTTTGCCTAAGTCAAGTAAATTATATCAGCATGCAGTTGTGGTTCACACTAAAATTTGCAATTTGTTTAATTCAGCCAGGTCGACGTTACTCCGTGAGCGATTGGTGGAACTAGAGACTGAGCTTGAGCGTTTCAGGAAAGAAAATGCAACCCTGAGCCAACTCAGGCAGGAAAACCAGGAGATTCAACAGACCCTGCGGTATGGAATAATCCAAATGTATAAAGGGTGCTTTCCCACTTATTCATCTATTTGCTCATTCTGAATTACAACCAACTTTTAACTTTGGATTCATTTGGTTTAGTTTCACACAATTTAACCTACAGGTTTTACAGGTTGGTTTCACTAGAATAATATAAAAAAAAATAATAATAAACTCCTTTATCAAATATTTAAAATATTCATTTGATAATCAAGGGTTGAGGCTTCAAACACAAAGCATGACTCGTTATAGTCGTGTTTCGTCGCAGTGAGTGATGGGACAATGCCTAGTGTTTGTTCTCTGATTACAAGGGGTGTGCATATCCAGGAAAAATGAACAAAAAACTGGGATCCTTCTTATCAGCTTAAGACATTGACATGAACAAGGGATAAGCTGGCCAAGGTCTTTTGAAAGTAAATTCCTAAGGCAGTGCAGAATCTTGAACCAGGCTTACCAGGCTTGTTCTCCTGTTCAACTATCTCCTATCACACATACAAGTACTCTCTTGTCCAAACTAAACTTCAGCTGTCATATGACCTCAAACAAACAATTTATTTACCACAGTTTGACAATTAATTAAAGCAGGAAATTAAACATTATTACATACACACCCCCCTTCAAAGTCCAAAATAAGGTTTCGTATTCTGCCTGAGCAGCTGTCACAATTTTTTTTTAGTCTATACTAACACCTAAGCCAAAAAAGGCTAAAGTAGAGTAAAAAAATTAATATAAACCACAGTCCCTAAAGATGTTTTAGTACATACTAGTGGAAACATAAACAAATAACAAGTAGTTTTTTATATACTTTATATTTGCAAAATTTAAGCATGCCAGTGATTCAAGTCAGTTAGCTCTGCTAGAGCAAGGTTACACATCATTACACATCGCTTCCATGCCACTGGAACAAGCATGGCAACATTTTCATTAGTGGTAGTATCCTCCAGATGTAGAAAATTGGGGTCCAAAAATTTAGCTCTTGAAACTTGGTGCAAGATGTTCAGCATAAATTACTTTTAACATAAATGACATCCGCCACATTTTCCCTGGTGGGGACACACCTAAAATGGCCACACCCCAAAATAAGCTGGGTCATCTTTTTGAGTAACCACATGAAACTCTGGAAAATGTTGAGCATAATCCTAGTTATCATCAGTTACTAATGCCAGACATTTTATATGGTGGGATGCTTCTGCCAGATATGCTCAAAATGGAACCTGCTGTAAAATGTTGAGCATAATTCTAGTTATCATCAGTGACCAATGCCAGACATTTGTATGGTTGGGTACCTCTGCCAGACACTGCCAAAATGAGCTAGATCAGATTTTTGAGAAACCACATGAAACCTGCTGGAAAACGTTGAGCGTAACTTTAGTTATCATCAGCGACCAGTGTCAGTCATTATCTTTAGTGGAGTACTTTTGCCTGAAATGCCCAAAATGAACTCCCTCCAAAATTAGCTAGATCAGCTTTTTGAGTAATCACATGAAACCTGCTGGAAAATGTTGAGCATGACCCTAGTTTAACAGGCATGCAGCTTTTTCAGTTGCTCCTGCCCTTCCTGTACTTGTATTTTTTTTTCTTACTTTAACTTTCTTTTTCTTTTATTTATTGTTTTATTGTCCATAAGTAGCTGCCCTCTCAGCATGTGGGTTGAGAGAGTTTTTGTACTTTTTATCGCTGCGGGACTTTTACTTTCATGGAGAGTTGTGACCACAGTGCAGCAACTACACGCCGCACGCTTTGTTTACTCCAGGGATCAGCTGATCTCCTTGAAGCTGGCCGGACTAGTAGACAGACCCACGGACTAACCGGCTAAAATCTGGAGGACAGCGCTAGCCCGGAGTCAGAGGGAGTAGGGATGTCAGAGGGACATAGACTGCACCATGAGTGGTAAGGGGAAAGGAGCGAGGCTTGCCGTTCTTGTCAATAACTGGTGGTGTAACCCTGTGGTTTGATCACCATCAAAGAGCGGAGTTGTGGACCGGACATTGAACTGTGTGCTGTTGGACTCAGACCATATTATTTGCCTAGAGAATTTTCCCATTTCATCTTATTAGCTGTTTATAGTCCTCCTTCTGCCAACCCCACAGTTGCATGTGACACTGTTGTCATGCATGTTACTATGTACCATAGCTCACTAAAACCTGTTAAATTTACAAATACATTTTTTTTATTGTACCTGAATGTTAAAATGTGTTTTCATGGATTTTGCATTACTTCCAGTTTCGTGGGGGGAATTAGCGTACGGGGACTACATGAAAATTAATGTATTGACTTAAATAATACAAGAGTTTTTTAAGTTTCTTCTATCATGAATCCAAACATTTTGAGAACTAAATCTTACTGCCAAATTTGCCAAAGTCAGATCATGAAAGTACATGTTTGTAAAATAACCTTAACAGTATGATCACAAAATGCATACATGCACAGTAAAGTCACTCATGTTAAAAAAAATGTGGAAAAGTAACACTTATCATTTAGTCTTGTTTTTGCTTGGTCTACTTGGTCTGCTTTTTACTACTTCCAATAAAGAATATTTACTCCATGCCAGCCAGAGGCATCCGGGACTCGAACAACGCAAACATTTCATGTGAACGCGACAAAGTAAAAGATAAAACTGCATCAATCTGTTCATGAACAACAACTACATGCTTCGAGAACATGGACCTCCTTGATAAGAAGTAATAAAGAAATAAATCCTTCCTGTACCCTTATCCCCCACACTGTCACAAAACAGGATGGGCAAACAATTAACATTCAATATAATAACCATTTCATCTGGGCAGAACAGAGCTACGTTAATAAGGGTGTCAGAAAAGATAACTCATATGGAAGCTTAATCTACAGTACAGTGTACAAAAGATTTTAACTTTGCCATCACTTTGTGGGTTGGATAACTTTGTCAAAATGAACAGCAACATTGCCCCAAAAAGCTGGGTCTTAGAGAGGATAACCATTATGGAAACATCTTAGGATTGTCCCAAAAGGCTGGGTTGGTCTCTTGTCCTCTGTAAATTAATGAACGATTAAGAAATTTTGGTGTGGTCCTTTTTTTGAGTCTGACAGAGGTACCCTACAATAGAAAATGACTGGCATTGGTCACTGATGATAAGGTTATGCTCAAAATTTCCCAGCAAGTTTCATGTGGTTACTCAAAAAACTGATCTGGCCACTAGTGTGGCTATTTCGGTCATCTTTGGCAGAGGCACCCAACCAGAGAAAATGTCTGGCAGTTTATGTTAAGGGAATTTATGCTGAATATTTCTAGAAGGTAATGAGCTGATCTAGCTCAATTTATGGACCTCCATCTTTTTTACATCTGGCGGACCCCTACCACAAATGAAAATGTCTGGCATTCCTTTCCCAGTGGCATGGATCGATGTGCAATGAGTACAGGTGGATTCCTGGGGGTTGCCTTATTAAAATGACCTAGCTTATTTTGGTGCTGTCATTTGAGGTGGCCCCAATTGTAGTGGGATCCATGCCAAGGCCTATCATACCATTAGAAATTAGTAACCTTCCCCAGCTAGGCTCAGCATCTGGACTCCCGGTCCATGCGTTTTCAGACGGCTAAAGCTCTGTGTGCGATGCGTCTTGTTTACTCTGGTGACAGGAAAAATGACGTGAATGGCATTTTTGTGGGTTTTTTTTCCTGCTCCATGCGTGATTATGCTGCCTGCCCGAGAGCCTATGACGAACAGTGAGGGTATGTAATTTTGATTCAAGCACTATCCACTCCTAATAATGAATTGTGATTCAGAGATAGTGGACCATTCAGATCATGCCTTGATGTGTATGCTAATTACTTATAGCTTTTAAGAGTGGCAGGTCGCTTCTCTAAATGCCCCCTGCTTCATTATCTTCTGAGGAGGTTCTGACAGTGGATGTGATCAAAGATTTGCAACAGATAATTCAGATAAATACAGATCATATAAAGGTTCTTTGTTTCCTCCAAAGAGCAATATTTGCTGGTGTGAAACCTTTCACTGTTGCCAAGTTTCCTGAGCTGTTGGAGCCATCTGCCCCAGCTACTTGTTCCTCACAGAACAGATCTTTTTGAGGTTGAGGTTTATTCATTTAATGAGGTTTGTTTGAGGGTGGTGTGATGTCATCAGCCTTTGGACCCAATGTAAGCAGATCTGGTGCGGAAGGCTGACTATAAATCGGCTACCCTTATCTGAGAAGATATACTGGACTTTCCCATCTCATTTGTTAGAAGTGAAGCAAGCTTTGGTGCTGTGGCCTTTCTTGGAGTAAATAGTTCAACCCATTTGCTGCTGTAATCTATCACACCCGGACGGTACCGGCCTGTGATGTAGACCCCCATCATGGCAACTGACATCTAGCCAATCACAGATTGTTGTGAGCAGGACAATGGTGGGAGTGAAAGAGATGGCAGTGGAGCCATAGTAACACAGTTTGTAATTGCTTAATTATGTCAGCGATTGTTAAAATAAAATGGTACTACCTATAATCAGCCATGCTGGTAATTGTTCACCCCTTAGATCAGACAGACTAGAGTTTTCACCTCTCACATGTATAGATGAACTTTGTTGCTGGTTCCTAACTTGTTTTGCCATGGGCCACATTAGGTGGATACAACCTGTTGCTTACTGGAACCTCAGATAAGTGTTATTTGCTTCATCTGTCAGTGGTTTTAATGTTATAGCTCAGGGATGTCCAACCTTATCTGCAAAGGGCCAGCGTGGCTGCAAGTTTTCACTTCAACCAAGCAGTAGCCACACCTTCCACCTGTTTTGATCACTTATCTAAAAAAAAAAAGAAGAAAAGAAAGTTGTACTGCTGAAAAAACCCAGAAAATTTTACTGCTGATGATCAGAATACCTTAAATACATATAACATTCCAATAACTTTACTGATATTTGTAACTAATTAGAAAAAAAAGCTCTCCATAGCTAAAAGTTGGCAAAAAAACAGTTCCAAAATAAAATTTACATCTTGGATTTAATTATTTCCATTTTCTCCATTATTTCATGTTATTTGAGTATAACGTTCAGCAGTAAAGTGGTCGCACCAAGATGGCTGCCACCCAACTTCAAAACTGAAACACTATTGGGCCATCTACTTTTTTTTTTTTTTTTTTATATTGGGAGTAGTGACTGAAACAGATGAATGTTGTGGCTACTGCTTGGTTGAAGTGAAAACCTGCACCCACACTGGCCCTTTGAGGATAAGATTGGGCACACCGTTATAGCTGATTGGTTATTCTGTATACTCTAGTGCCTTCTTAGGAACAGTACACTAATACTGGATAGGGCTTCACCTTGTTCTCGAAACAACCTTAATTATATGTGGCTTGGATTGCAGCAGATTTTGAAGCATTCTTTGGAGATTCTGTTCTGTGTTGACAATTTCATCATGCAAATCCTTCATATTTGTCAGGTTCATGAAACAAGTTTGACTTTCGGTTTTCTGTCCTTGTCTGATAGCAATGGAATTGGCAATCACAGAGACAGCATATTTTTCTCCATTTTTTTTCCCTTTGGTTTTCGAGAATTTTGTACTAAATTGGTACTGGAGCCTGATTGTTCAGTATCGAATTACAAATGGAACTGGACAAATGCTTTTACTCTCTGTATTTGAGGTGTTAATTAATTTTTTTTTCAACTAAAGCTTGTGAACACACATCTTGGTGTCACTTCACTTTTTTCTTTTTCAAATTATGTAGAGTATTATTGGTAAATGTATTCATATTGGTAAACAGTATTGGAATTTTAAAAATCCTAATGATCTAACTCGATCCATTTAATGAACATCCTGTTGCTGACATTCTTTTCATTTAGGAAAGAGAGAGCAGATTTTCAGAGAAAAATTGCAGATGAACTCGCCAAATGGGAGGAATTTAAGTGTGAGGAAGTCCGGAAGCTTCAGCGCGAGAAAAAGTTGTTTGAGAAACATGCAGCTGCTGCAAGGGCAAGACCTGACAAACAGGAACGAGATGAGATGCAGGTTTCCATCACCATCTTTTCTTTTAGTCCTAATACAGGTGAAACTCAAAAAATTTTAATATTGTGCAAAAGTTCATTTATTTCAGTAATTCAACTTAAAAGGTGAAATTAATATATTATATAGACTCATTACATGCAAAGGGAAATAAGCCATTCATTCATTCATTCATTCATTTTCTGAACCGCTTATTCCTAATTAGGGTCGCGGGGAGGCTGGCGCCCATCTCA
>JAOUQZ010057217.1:0-21248 GCA_028564935.1 Neosilurus hyrtlii
TATATATTAAAAAAAAGTTACATACACACAAAAAGAATTCAAACATGCAATTGAAGGCAATATTTTCAGCAAGACAGTTAGTTACTGCATGCAAAACCCCTAAAAGAGTTTCTTTTTGCTAAAGGATCACTGCAAGTTTCAGATGTCTAGGGTGTACTTACTTTCTCCACTAAGGAATAATATATCTAATGTTATTTTTGGGGAAGTGATTCAAGTATAGTGCCTTACCCTGAACTCAGTGGTCAAAATCATATCCTTCGTATTCAAAAGCCGAACAGATTTGACATATCAAATATGATAAAAAAAATAAATACAATTTACATCTTAAATGATACATGTTTGTCTGCAGCATTGTCTACATTTTCTGGTTTTATCAGCAATTGAAAGTCAGAAGTCACCAGCTGCTAGTGTGTGTTTGCTAAGCTACTTCCAGTAAAGTCTGTACAGAGGATCATTACATACATCAATTAATGCTTATTATTATATTAATAATTAATGCTTAATATAAATTTTTAGGCACCACCTAAAAGTGGCACTCCGAACATTTTATAAACATGAAATCATTGTTGGGACATCACAGGCTACAAGGGTATAATACCACTGGATATAATATTAGGGTAATATAACGATTGATTTGCGATGGACATTTGATAATTTTACAGGGCTTAATTATTTATGGTATACCACAGATTTTGAAATAGTGGCAAAAGCATGGTGAATAATGAATAGCCCACTACTGAGCACATTTACATCCGTGGGTGAAGAGCAGTGTACGAGACATCTTCAACCTCTCACTCCTGACCTAATCATTATTAACATGCAAAAATAGATACTGCTATAGCACCAGAAGCACGTATACACCAGAAAGAGGGTAAGGCACCAAATATCAGCTTTATCCGACGGTTCAGTATTAAAGTATGTGAAATGTTCAAATATCTGGTAAAAAAAAAAATCAACAATTTCCATATGTGTATACTTTTTTACATGACTGTACTCGGTGTTTAGTAATGAACTAATTTGCCTACTTTGCATTAGCAGGTATCAGACTGATACAGTGTCAAAAAAGTCATTAATTAGCAGACAACTCGGTCAAGCCAAGCCAAATCAACAGCCTTGTCCAGTGTCGCCTTAAATAGGCTCCAGCCTCCCCGTAACCCTAGTAGAAGTAGCAGTAAGCAGTTTGGCAAATGAGTAAGCGACTAAACGTAACACCAAAACTTAACAGAAACTGTTAAAAACTGTTAATAATTCCAGCAGATTATTCTGAGAATCAGTGGAAAGTTATACGTCTCGTGCCACCTTGCACTGGATCAGTTTTCATGCTGCATCATTTTGCTTTATTATGATGTCATCATATAGAAGTCTTACAGCAAGTATTTTGTGGTATTTTTTAAACTATCAAAATACAAAACATCAGTGTATTTTCATAGATATTTCCATCAACCTTACCAAATACAAATTGCAGTCCTATTTTTATATTTAAAAATGCATATACATTTACATATACAATATTATATACATGTAAGTACATGTACCTGTTATGTTGTATGTTTACAGTATGTAGTTTGTTTCATTTCACTATTAACTGCCTCAGCTATGTGTGGTTGAAATAACAATAAAGCATCTTAAACTTGAACTTGAACTACCAGAAATACTGCCCATCCCTGACTATTCCCT
Source organism: Neosilurus hyrtlii (assembly GCA_028564935.1). NCBI lineage: Eukaryota > Metazoa > Chordata > Actinopteri > Siluriformes > Plotosidae > Neosilurus > Neosilurus hyrtlii. Next base: position 1,678 of record JAOUQZ010057217.1, read on the forward strand.
GTCTCCCTGTCTTTTGTATTAGTAAACTCAATCCAATTTTCACTAACCCAGTTTAGACAGCAGTAGGTTTAATGGCTTTGTTTTGTGTTTCTGCTCTCAGGCAGATGATAAAGGCACATCACACAGCTGTGTTCTTGTTCTTATACTCACAGGGTCAGTAGTATAAAGGGTTTGGAGTGGACTCCTCACAGACTTCCTGGGTCCTCTGTCCTGCCCATTGTCCTGTGCTGATTCCAAATAAAGACAGTACAAACAAGACTTTATTAACAAATAATACTGGTACTTAAATAAACCATGAAGAAGAAGAAAGCCATGGAAAGACTATTTCCATGAGATAAAGAATAAAAACCCACCCATACAAAAATAGATCCACCCTTATATAAAATCGTTCATCTTGTTCTCTCTTAGCACAGTACAGACAATAAGTACCACTGTCTGAATGTGTGCTCCATGGCTAAAAGGTTACTAGACCACATACTGACCACAGATACTCAGTCATCCTCTGACTATCTGTGTGTCTTACAACCACACCCATACACTTATACTCCCACACAGAAACACACACCCATACACATACACATGCAGACACACCCATACACATATGTATGAAATGGTTTGATACCTTATAACACCTTGATGCTGGATAATATGGTCTTGGACATCGCATATACAGCTGCATGCCACATGACCTTTCAGCCAAGGAGTAAAATTTAGGTTCAAGATCAAGCCAGTTCACGATTTGTCACATATCTGCCAACTCAAATGGTCCGAGTCACCAGACTTCTGATCCTGAGTTTGCTTTGGATCACCTCTCCTGCACTCACCTGCTTCACCTGCTATCAGTTAAGCTTTTTCTCATTACTCCCTGGGGTTTTATTGTCTGTCCTGCCCTCTTATCCTTCATCCACAGTTAATTTATTCATTCACCATCATTCTACTCTGTGAGGTTCAACCTGTATTCTCATGGGTTTCTCATTAGTAACTCATGAGGGACCACATCAGGCTTGTATTACTCAGAAGCTTCAGTGTTGTTGCCTCTGATTTTTTTGGATCCATGGACTCCTTTCATACACCACAGACATGGCATAATTTCCCCCTGTGACAAATATCAGGGTCAGCCATATCATTTGCACTGCATTTTGGTTAAAAAAGTAAAACAGTTTGGGTATATTCATTCATTTATTCATTTGTTTCCCTAAACACTTAATCCTACTAGGGTCTTGAGGAGGCTGAAGCCTAGGAGCAGAAAAGGCAAAAACAATAAAAGTGTTTTCCCCTGAAAGCCTTGTGTGGGTGGCATGGTGGTATAGTGGTAAACATATTCACCTCACAACAAGAAGATCCTGGGTTTGAGTCCCGGGCTTGGCGAGCATATTTCTGAGTGGAGTTTGCATGTTCTCTCCGTGTCTGTGCTGGTTTCCTTCCATAGTCCAAAGACAGGCACATTAGGCTAACTGGCTGTTCCAAATTGCCCCTAGGGGTGAGTGTGAATGTTCCTGTTCATTTTTCATTTCATTTTATTTATTTAACCAGGAAAAACCTCATTGAGATTAAGAATCTCCTTTACAAAAGTGTCCTGGCCAAGACAACAGCAAACCAAGTTACAAATAATTAAAACCATAATTAAAATTACAACATACATCAACATCCCAAGTACAAAATAATATTAATCAAAACATTTACAACCTAAAGACTCCTCATTTAATGCCCTCAGCTTACTTTTAAAAAGGTGCAAGGAGACCGGTTCCCCCAGACATAGTTTATCTGGCAGCAAATTCCAAGCTGTTGGAGCAGCACATCTAAAACTTCTCTTTCCCATTTCAAGTATAACTTTGGGTGTGGAGGGCAAGAATACATCCTGAGTCACAGAACAAAGATTGTAGCTACTGTTTCTTTTAAATTGTATAGCATTACATAAGTATGAGAGAATCAAATTTAATATATTATTATATATAAATAAAGATGTGCCAATGATTTTGTCTACGAACAGACAGTGAGGGCCAGCCAACCCTTTCATACAAAATATAATGATGAGTTAGAGCTTTGAGAGAAGTTATAAACCTCAACGCTCCATGATAAACAACATCCAGTGACTTAAGACATTGCGAGGATGCATGCATATATAAAACATCACCATAGTCAATCAGAGGCATAAAAGTACCATCAACAAGTCTCCTTTTAGCAGCAAAAGAGAAACAAGACTTATTTCTGAAATAGAAACCGAGACGCAGCTTCAACTTTTTAACGAGTTGTTCGACATGATACTTGAAAGACAACGTATCATCAATTAAGAACCCAAGATATTTAAATGATGAGACAGGCTCAGTCACATCACTCGAGGACGGTATATTAGGAAGCAGGCTCATTCCTTTTGGCTTTGAACTTGAAAACAGCAAGTTTCGTTTTATGTGAGTTTAAGGACAATTTTAACTCACAGAGAGTAACTTAAACAACATCAAAAGCTGCTTGCAAATAACTGAGAGCCTGAGTGAGTGATGGAGCAGAGTAATAAATAACAGTATCATCCGCATATAGATAAAAAGTTAACATTCGGAACATTTTGGATATTACGCCCTATACCTGTGAGTGTTGCCCTGTAATGGACTGGTGAGCTGTTCAAGGTGTACCCCTCCTTCACCCAGTATCGGCTGAGAGAGACTCCAGGCTCCCCATGACCTTATTAGAATTGTGGTTCCGTGAATTAATAAATGAAATCTTGTGCTAAAAACTTTGAATATGATGAGGTCCCCTTTATGTAATGTCTAATGAAAGTGTCCATGAGGACTGCTGATTTGATCTGTGTGTGGGTTGAACTTGCAATGTATTGGGGGAAAAAAGAGCTTAGTTTGATTAAAGTTTTCATCTCATCTCACTCATTTGCCAAACCACAGAATCCTATTAGGGTCACAAGGAGGCTGGAGCATATGCAGAACATATACAGAACCATTCACACTCACATCCATATCTAGGGGCAATTTGAACAGCTAATCAGCTGTGTCTATGGACTGTGGGAGGAAACCAGAGCACCTAGAGGAAACTCACACAAGCACGGAGAGAACATGCAAACTCCACAAAGAAAATTCTGAGCCTGGGACTCAAGCCCAGGACCTTCTTGCTGTGATGCGGACGTGCTAACCACTTCACAACTGTGTTGCCCGATTACAGTTTTGATTGTACATAATCAAACCTTTTGGCTGAAATTTCTCCCTCTCTTTTAACAGGGGTTACTGTACAATATCTACCTTCACACACATTTACATGCATCCTTCAGTGTGTTAAAAAATATCTAACTAAACATCTAACATCAAATCTAATAATGTATCTGTCTTTAGCTCTAGAAAATCTAGTTGTAAACATTAAAAGATTTCCCATGCAGACTGTGTTTACAGTGAGGTACTGTCACTCAAGGGTAGGAGAATGAGTCTACTGAGATCAAGTGGGAACTGAGGATGGATAAGGGAAGAAAACAGGGTCTGCATTCATATATATACAGTACATCCAGGTGCTGACCTAATATTAGGCTTGTCATTATTCAGAGATTTTAATCATACAGACACCGTGTGACCTCAAGAAAAACCCTGACCCCAGAACAATATGTATACTGGGATATTTCAGCTGGTCTGCCTACTCACTTTACTTTTAAAAATGAAACACTGCAATTCTGTCCTGCCTGTATGTGTCTGTGTCAGGTACTGTATGCTTACAGGGAGCATTTTATGGTCCAGAATATGGTAAATGGATTCCTTTCTTTGCTTGGCACTGCCTTGACTGTCTATCCACCTCAATCATACTGAGCATGCATACTATACTCATGATCTCAGTTAATTGTCTCAGAAAAACTTTACTATGTCCAGTCAAATTTATAATGTAAAGATTGAGGCACTGAGTTTTCTTTTCACTCTCTTTTGCTGGCTGATTATCACATTAATTTGTATCAACTGATTAGTTAAATGAATTATTCGTTTAACGAGTTCATGTTCTGTGTTTCTGTTTGTTTCTGTATGTTTTACTCAGTGATGGTTTGTCTGCCTACCTGAGTTCGATTGTGTCATTATTTTTTGAGATTCTGGGCAGTGGTGTATAAACCTTTATTTTTTAGATTTTAGTTTTGCTATGAATAATCTGTAATTTTCATTTTTGTTGCTACTTGTCGTGATGCAAATAAGCGACACATAACAGCCAGTCAGCATCAACTCTGCGATGCGGTAGCCTTATTGGGTTTCCACTGGCATGGACATGGGACAACCAGCCAAATCATGTTTTATGTTTAAGGGGCTCTGCCCAGGAACTCCGCAAAGGATGTCTGACAAAACTACAATCAAAGAAAATATCAACCTTTACAAATAAATCATTAGAAATATCATCATCTATAGTGGCATTGAATATGTATTTTTTAATGACTTACCTTTTTTCATTTAAATTTCATTTATCAACAAGTTACTGTCATTTTTAACCTCCTGCTTCATGTCGAACTACAAAGACTGATGCAACAGTGCTTTATTTCTTTAGCATATTCAGCTCTCTCAGAACCTCTTCCACATTCTGCTCCAAAGAGTCCAAAGTTTTCACTTTTATGCTAATACCCCTGCTGTTCCATCCTTCTTTTCAACACGTTGATCACATGGACGTTGACTAATATAAATATTTAGGCATTGCCTAAAAGCAGAGCTCCAAAAAAGTTTGCATGTGTAAGTTTACAGAAACATGCATACGCAATGTAAGAGAATAAGCTGTGAAATGCACATGTGATTAGTGCGGTGGCAGCTGGGTGTATGTGTGATATATTTTTCTGCCATTTTCTTTATTTATTGGGTCAACTGGGTGGGCACGCTAGCTCAGATATGACAACACAATTGAGAGCAAGGCTTTTTCACATTTGCATACAGTACGGATCTCCAAAGCTCCGCTATATAATCTATTTTGATAAGTTGCTAAGTAAGGCAGCACTGTTGCCTCACAGCAAGAAAGGTCTGGGCTTGAATCTTAGAGTTTGCATGTTCTACCTGTGCTTGTGTGGGTTTTCCTCCAAGTAATCCAATTTCTTTCTGCAGTCCAAAGACATGCAGATAAGGTCATCTAAGTACTTGAAATTGCCTAAATAAAATTGCCCTAACTCAGATTCATAGGTGTGACTGTGGGTATGAATGATTATTTGCTCTGTGTTACCTATACAATGGATAGGTGACCTCTACAATGGATAGGTGATTCCCTGCCTCTTGTCAAAATTCAGCTGGAATTGGCTCCTGCTTTCCCAGCAACCCTGACAGTTAATCTATACAGATAAAAAGATGGATGGTAGTTACTTCGTCTGTGAGATCTACATTTGTACCACATATCTGTGTGAACACACACAGTTGGTTCGATATCAACTACAATACACAATAAAATCTATACACACTATAACACATGAATGCCACGGCAATATTGGATTTTAAAAAATTTTTTGGACCGTGCTGTTTCTGTGGCAGAATACATATATCTTTAATTAAAAAGTACTTAAAATTTAACTTATTTGGGTTTTTTAAAATCGAGATGAATTTTTACATACAGGGTAAAAAATTAATGCACCCACTTTATGTACCTATATCAGGGATGTCCAATCTTATTCATAAAGGGCCAGTGTGAATGCAGGTTTTAATTTCAACCAAGCAGTATCTACACCTTCCACCTATTTCAATTACTGATCTCCAAAAAAAAAAAAAAAGACTAGATTGAACATTAGTGTTTCAATTCTGAAGCTGGGTGGCAGCCCACCTTGCTTTAGGATCTCAAATGGAGTTGTTGAACACAGCTCAAAAATCCTGAAAATTTTACTGCTCATGGTTAGAATACCTAAAAATTATAAAACTTTAGCAATAAATTCACTGATAATTGTATTTAATAATTTTTTCTTTGTTTTTAAGCTCTGCATAGCTTAAATTCGGCAAAAAAGGAAAAAAAAGAAAAAAAAGAAAGGTTTTAAAATGAAATGTACATCTTTGACGTAATTATTTCCATTTTGCTGTCTTTTCATGCTATTTGAATATAACTTTCAACAGTAAAGTGGTCTCACCAAGATGGCTGCCACTCAGCTTCAAAATTGAAACAGAGTGTGTGAGTGATCTTGACCTATTTTTTTTTTAAGATCACAGAGGCAAAACTTTATATTAGGTTTCTGGACATTTATTTGGAGCTTTCAATTTTGCTATGATTATTCTGGATTGGCATATTAGCAAATGGTCCTTTAGATGGGAGCACTGGACCTCCGTGGTATATTTTTGCTTTTTATTGTTTTGCTGCCAATCAATCTGGTCCACTGCACAAAGAGTATGAAATAATGAAGCAGGAAGACTACCTCAAAATTTTTCATCATAACCTCAAACCATCAGAAAGTGAGTGTTCCAGTAGGACAATGAGCCCAAGTGCACATCACAGCGTGTTGTGGAATGGATAAAGAGAACTAATATTAAGCCTAAAACAAGTCCTCACCTCAACTGTATGGAAAACATTTGGACAGTGCACAAAATGCCAGAAAGGTCAAGTGCCAGGAAGAGTGATCAAATATCCAACCAGTATTCAGACAGAAGTTTGCTGAAACTTGCTAAGGAGCATTTAAGCAAATGTTAGGTGTGCTGCAAGCATATCTTTTACCCTTTGTATGTAATTTTGACCTTGTATTGATTTCAGGAAAACCAAAATAAATTATTATTCATTTCTAAATTAAACCTATATGCTGTATAATTATTTTGCTTAGAATAAGAAAAGGTTCAAAGAAATGACTAAAAATGCTGCCATGACTTTTATGTCTGTGTATGCACAATTCTGACCGCAAGAGTATATTAACCCTTGGAAACCATAGGCGAATTTATCAACAGCAAAGATGTCTATGTGTCCATTAATTATGGTCATAAATTATTACAGGTTTCCACAGCAATAATTCAAAATTATTATTATTTTTATTTTTTTCCAAATCCTTTCCAAATATTCATTAGCATATCCATTGCTACATAAATCAGTATGGCAGTATGTGTGCATTTAAGTACTGATTAATTCAACATAATGAATGAGCTTTTGGAAACTGGGAGAGTGTGAGAAAATGTGAAGTAGCCAATAGAATGTCAAAGTAAGGAAAGTGGCTTAAGAGAAAACTGCTCTCTCTTTCTCTCTCTCTCTCTCTCTCTCTCTCTTTCTCTGTGTGTGTGTGTGTGTGTACACGCTCCAGTGAGACTTGGCAAAGTAGTACTGCACTTGTCTGTGAACACTGAACCCACTCACCCTGTCTACACCAATGATGGCCTGAAACACACTATGAGAAAGTCTATCAAGGTGTCATTTAAAAATTACATTCAGTGCTCCAAATCAACACACTACACCTTCTTATGTGTCAAATAATATCACCTGCAAATACACTATATACCTATATCATGGCCACAAAGGGAAGCATGTGCTTAGCAACAACACGGATGTATACTGTGACATTCAAACAAAGCTCAATGGTTTCAGGAGGTAGAATCCGTGCCAAGTGGCGGTGTAGTGTTTAGCACATCCGCATCACAGCAAGAAGGTCTTGGGTTCAGGGCATTTTTGTGTGGTGTTTACACGTCCTTCCAATGCATGCATGGGTTTCCTCTGGGTACTTCGGTTTCCTTATACAGTCCAATGACATGCGCATATGATTGGTTGTTCCAAATTGCCCCTAGGTGTGATTGTGAATGGTTGTGTGTGTACGTTGCCCTGCAATGATCTGGTGAGCTATTGAGGGTGTACCCTGCCTTCGCTCAGTGTCGGCTGAGATAGGCTCCTGCCTCCTTGCAACCCTACTAGCATTAAGCGGCCTGGTAAATGGGTGAAAGTGTTAATAATGTACCAGGTTCCTGATATTAGCTGAAAGGACAGAAACCCAGTCTCACACAATTAGTCGTTTGGTGAACCATTTAAGCCTATTAGGGTCGTGGGGAGGGTGGAGTCTAGCTCAGCTGGCACTGGGTGATGTCGGGGTACACCCTGAGCAACTCGCCAAATCATAAATTGGCTAACACAGCCAATTTAGAACAGCCAATTAGCCTAATGTGCATATCTTCAGACTGTGTAAGGAAACTGGAGTACCTGGAGTGAACCCACACAGGCACGGGGAGAACATGCAAAATACACACAGAAATGGAGTCTGTTGCTGTGAGGCGGATGTGCTAACCACTCCTCTACCATGCAACCTGAGCCCGTCTTTGTGTTCTAAAATGTGCGTCTGCTCACTTTGGTTTTGCTTATGTTTATTTGCGTAAACATAGTTTTTCCTCAGGTGGAACCAGTCTAGTCATTGTCCTCTGACCTTTCTCATCAACAAGGCATTTCCACCCGCAGAACTGCTGCACCCTAGTTGTTTTTGTTTTCGCACTATTCTGTGTAAACTCTAATGACTGCTATGTGTGAAAATTCCAGGACATCAGCAGATTCTGAAGCAGAGAAACCAGCCCATCTGGCACCAACAGCCATAATACAGTCAGATTCACAGAGATCACAATTTACCTGAAGCTCTTGACCAGTATCTGCATGACACAGCTGCCCTGTGATTGGTCGACTGAATAACTGTATCACTGTGCAAGTGTACAGATGTTCCTAATAGAGTTGCTGGTGAGTGTACGTCACACACAAACGATCAGCTCTTAACACACTCTAAAAGGGTCTGAAAAAGCAGCCTCCACCCAAAAGTCTAAACATCTGGAAGACATTACGTTATCCTGTAAGGCAAACAATCAAGACTACAAACTACACTGCATAAAGCATACTTCTAAAACACCTAAAATCTCATACCCACAGACTCTAAATGTTGTGATAAAGACTCAAGGTTGTCATCCATTAAGGGTAAAAATGACCTCACTTTGCACTCTTGGGCAGACTCCCAGAAATACCAGAAAGCTATAAATAAAAAGCAAAAGCTGAAATATCATAGACTTAGCTGCGCCAAGATGAAAACAATTAATAACAGAAAAACAACAGTGCAAAAAGTGATGAATCCAAGATTGATAATAAATGGTGTCTTTACACCCATCAGGCTGGCATGGGTTACAGATATAATTTGCAGATATGAGACTGTTTTTATAGCATGGCTTTTAGCCACATAAGCGCAACAGAGTGAGTTTTTAGTGCATAGCATTCCCCAATTATATAAAATGGGGTAAAAGAGCAAATATGTTCCAACTAGAGAGCATGGACACCGTGTTAATACACAACATCTGTTGATGACCAGCTCACCATATTAGAGCAATTCAATCTGTCGGCTTCACTTCACCCTAAATCCTTCACAGGCATATACACCATTCTATACCATACTTTTGACCTGTGACAGTTTTTGGGATCAGATCATTTGACACTTTGGTGCCAATTATCTGTGCTACTGTGAACCTTCTCTGTGTACACTGTGCTTTTTTTTTCCATATACACTGGGAGTAACAGATAACATGTCTTTCTGAATCCTTCCACAAGTTCATTTTATACATCAGAGTCAGCACTATATATAAGTTCCCTGATCAAGCAGTATGCAGCGCTGTGGCAGAGGAACAAACACACAGGACAGGCTAGAATTTTTTGATGCTGAATAGCAGCAGTGTGTGTTCGACTGAGAACCAACTGCAGCAGCTTTATTTCCCTTTGAGAATTTTACTTTAGCTAAAATAACATATCTCTACATCTAAACATGGTAGTTGATACAGCTGCATATTTTCCTTGTTGTTAGAAATCTTTGCCATGCCCACTGAGCCCCAGGTTATTCACAGACAAAGAATTCTGGATTCACCGTCGCCTTCCCCCACTCTCTCTCTCTCTCTTCAGGGAGTTTGGGGAGGATAAAGTAGGTCCCTGTGCTGGCTATGAAGGACGTTCTGTATAAAGACCTTTAGCAAATGAAGGACCTCTGTAGATGTGTAAAGCTAGTGAAGGAATGGGGGCTGCACTATATCTAGTATAGGGGACCACAAAATATTTGAAATTGCACTGACTGTCACTTTATTTTTAATGACCATCATAAAACAAAGAATAAAGCAAGTAGGTCATAAAAATGTGTTTTATTTCCCTATTACATTTAAAACATTCTATTGACTGTTAAATGTATTATGACAGCCTTTTAAAAATGTATGTTTCTTCATTACCTACATCCAAAAATGAGACAATGCAGAAATAAACAAAAGAATATACTGACACATATAGAACATTAAGGAACAGTTCAAAAGAAAGAAATTTAAAACAAAATTATATATATATATAAACCTATATAAACAAAATGTCTTTAGCACATCAGAAGTAATCATCACATTTCCCAACACAGAGTGCCGTTATCAGAGAATGAAAAGGCCAGTCATGCAGGGACGAAGTTCAGCTCAGAAGCGCAGAGATTACCCAAAGGTGCATAAAACTTATCCATGGAGCCAGCATCTTAGATTTCTATTACACTATACATGTTATTAGAATATATTTATTTATCTATTTATTCATTACCTAAGCCACTTCATCCTAATTAGGGTCGCGGGGAGGCTGGTGCCCATCTCAGCTGACTCTGGGTGAGGGCAGGGTACACCCTGGACAGCTCGCCAGGCCATCGCAGGGTCAACACATGCAACCATTTACACTCACTCTCACACATAGGGGCTAATCTGGAAGAGCCAATTAGCTTTATATGCATGTTTTTGGACTGTGGGAGGAAACCGGAGTACCCAGAGGAAACCCACACAAGCATGGGGAGAACATGCAAACTCCACACAGAAACACCCAGTCCTTCTTGCGGAGAGGCGGACGTGCTAACCACTGCGCCACCATGCCGTCCTATTAATGATAATTTTGGACAGCATGATAGTCCATTGCTAAATTTACTAACCGAAAAAAGACCAGCAAAAATGCTTTCTTCTTCCTACTACATGGTAAAACAATTAGGAATTAGCAAGTGGGAAAATGTGGAAATTAGATTAAATAACAGAATATTACACCTATTTCTAGCTTTTCTTTTTACTCATTTCAATATAAAATGTTCCAATTCTATTGGTTGATCTTTGTTACTTTTTCTAGAATCTAGAAATTACTATTTTGTTGCCTTTTGTCTATTCACCATCTCCACCTCACACAAAATTCAGTACTTTGTAAAGCCACCTTTTGAAATTATAGCTGCAAACTGGGCAAATCTAGTAGCTCAAAGTTTTGCCCATCCTTCAAAGCAAAAATGCTCCATGCTCCCTAAAAAATGTATCCTTCTAAATAATTTACTTATTTATTTTTGCACCATTCATAATTTTCTTTGTCAAAACGTTTAATTCTAGTCTTATCTGACCAGAGCACCTTCTTCCATATGTTTGGGGGTCTCACACCTGCCATTTGATTAAATCTAAACAGCTTTTAAATTTTCTTTCTGTAAGCAAATTTTTTTTCTGTCCACTACTTCATAAAGCCCAGCTCTGTGGAGTGTGAACAAATACACCACTCTCGACTGTGGAGCTTACCAGCTTCTACAAGGTTTTTCTCTGAATAATGCACTCCCTGCCCTGACTGTGAGTTTGGTGGAGGGCCCTCTCCAGGCTGGGTCGGTGTGGGACCATATTCTTTCCATTATATTATGATGGAGGTTAATGGTGGTCAACTGAATTTATAAAAGTTTGGCATAATTTTTAGAACCCAACCCTAATTTATACTTGTACCGGACCTTTTAGGAGGGCTATTTGGTATTCATGGTGTCACTTGCTTGGAGATCATGAGACACTTAGATGCAGAGAGGTGGACCTAATTTATTAATAAGGTGACTTCTGAAGGTAATTGGTCACACTAGGTCTTATTTAGGGCCTTCATACATATGCATGTCACTCACTCACTCACGTACTTACTCACTTACTCACTTATTTATTTAGAATTTGTTCTCAAAATGCATTTTTTTCATTTCACTTCCCCAATTTAGATTGTTTTGTGTAAGTCCATTCAACAAAATCAAAGAAGAAATCAGTAAAAAATTTGATCATAAGTTGTAAGACAACAAAATAGGATGCCAAGGGGGTAAATACTTTTGGAGACCATTGTATCTGCCAACAAAACAAGACCCAGCCATTATTACACATGTAAATGTTAATAAATTTAGATTAGGATTAATGTCATGTTATTACCAACAAAACCTTCACTGGCTACTGTGGCATTTTGTTTCCACTTGCTAAAAAGGATCTACAGAAGTTGACCTTTTTATTACATGCTCAGGTGAATAATTAAACCTAATTTATTAATTATTTTTTACAACACACTGTTGCTAAGTAAAAATGGCTGCTGCTATGGAGCATTTCTTGAGTGGAAGCAATAAAATAATTTTTATATCAATATTTTGTAAGCAGATGAATTATAAGTGGCATAATGAAATAGTTTGACAGTGTGAAAGATGATTTAAATGAGTCATCTACACAAGTAGAGAATCAGTGGGTTCCAAAGTATCGCAATGACTGAAAGCTTGGTAAAATAAATAAATAAATGAATGAATGAATGAAATTGCCCCCTAGGTGGGTGGCTGAGAGAATCTAGGAGGTAGCACATTAGCCTTTACCTTCCCTGGCAGACAGATGCGATGGGACCATAGCCATTCAGACATTAAAAGGGGGCAAATAGATCATGACATGAGAACACCTACTACAGTGAACAATGATAAACAATAGCAAACAGCAATCAAAGAGAATTTTAAAAGGAATCTTAAAACAAACTACATTAAATGTTTTGATTACACCGTAGAAATTTATAAGAATTTTTTCTATACCCACTGAAGGTGGACTATTCACCACAGATCCTGAGGTGCATAATTGGTTAACTATACATGAACATAAGATCAACTTCTGGTTATTGTCATGTTGGGAGGTGAATCTTCTTCTCATTAACAACTTTCTGATGAAGAACAGCAGATTTTCCTCAAGAATTCAAAAATATTTAGCCCCATAAATTTTTCCCTCTACCTTGACAATTGCCCCAGTCCTTGATGCAGGGAAACACACACACAAAAACATGCTACCTCCTCCTTGCTTGTTCCATGGTGTTTTTTGGCCAGTAAGCTGTATTGGCTTTCTGTCAGATATACCATTTGGTGTTGAGTCCAAAGAGTTAACAACTTTTTTCACTTGGCCTCAGAATCTTCAAGGTTCATTTTTTAAGAAAACTCAGTCTAGACTTGGCTTAATTCTGCAACCCAACAATATGATTCATATTGGTGAAGCGTTTGTGATACTGTTGTCACATGCACATAATGCCCACTCTTTGCCAAAACAAATCCTTCAGCTATTTCAGAGTTGTGTAGGCCTCGTTGTAGCCTCTCTGACCAATTTTCTCCTCATTCATAAATCCAGTTTGGAGGGATGGCCTGATCCGAGAGCTCCAAGAGATCCAAGAATCCTAGTCGCACCAGACACTTTCTGCTTAGTAATAATCGATTGTGTAGTGCCTTGCCACCCATAGTTGATTGTTTGCTTTCAATTGCACTTCTACACACTGGAATTCTCTGAGAACAGCTGTTTATACATTGAACCAATCACAGGTGGAGGACACTTAGATTGGTGAACATTTGAGGAGGTGATTATTTACATCCAATTGAGTATTTTTAGGAGGGGTTGATCTGTTAACCATCTCAGGGTTTCTGTTGGTTATTTTTTTATTTATTATTATTTTTTTAATTTTATGAGCTGTTGCTATTGCATCTTTTACCTGCCTATTATAAGATGCAGTGCGTAAATACAGCTTGAAGTTTTGTTGTGTACGTCTTCATGTAGGCTGAAAAAAAAAAAATTTAAGATGTTGTGAGGGAAGTAAAGAGAGAGACATAAAGAGACATGGGGGGGGGGGTGTACAATAAAAACGTGAATTTAAGCCTAATAATCAGGTCATGCGTGCCATTCATCTGACATCTTTTTGTTTTTCTTCATCTGTATGTCCACTTAACAGTACTCCCTTGAATTTGCAACAAGGTCCCCCCCCCAAAAAAAAAACTAACCGAACTAAGTTCGGGCCATGTGCACAGCAAGGGCATTTCTATGTGGACTTAACATGTCTCACCCAAGTAAATATGTGTTTGTGTTGGCCCTGTGTTGGCTGTTCAGGGTAAGCCTCCCACAACCCGAAGGCAGGATAAAAAAAAATTCCAGGTTTCTCATCAGCACCCAAACCTGGAAATTGGCGCTGCACAAAATAATGATTATTATAATTTTTTTTAAACATGATCAAAACCTTGAAGAATGCCTCAGACAAGGTAAAAAAACACACAGAACGCGATTCTGTCTTAGATGCTGTGATTGTGATTGTGTTTTATCATATCTAACACCTTCATAAATCACTCCATTCAGGCCTGGTCACTGTAGTGTTATGAGTAGCACAGCCTGGCCAAGTGCCTCAAAATTGAACATTAATAACTGTAAAATTTTAGATTTGACATTGCATTAAACTATAATGGCATCTGAGATAAAGAAGCCCAACCGGGGCTGAAAGAAAACAGCAAAAGAACAATAGTGAATATACAACAGCACAAGAAAATCAGCAGCACATGAGCAACCTCCCAGATGTTCTCCATGTCCTGCTTCACACAGCATGCAGTGTTGGCAGCACAGTACCATTGTGTTGTTCCCTGGTTGTGTTCATTACAGTAACATGAATGAATTAGTCCCAGTATAGTGAGCTGGAATGGTGACAGAAAAACTTGCAGCCTTGTGGATTTATGAATGTAAACAATGTGTGTTGAAATGTCTGGCATCTGAATCATCGATTCCCTGAAAGCCATGGTTCAGTATAATCAGAGTCAGTGTGTCAATGGCAAAATCAAAATAATATTACATATTTTCTTTCCTGGTAATGTAAATGGGTCGAATCCAGAAAAGATTACAAAACGTTTTACAAACCATATTTAATCAAACCCCACTTAAAACCATCTGTCTTTACAGGCAGCTGGATCATAATTTTAACTCTACATGCACAACCACCCTTCTGGCAAACATTTTTAGCCCTCGCTGAAAGCTCTCATTGTAAGAAAGATGACTGCAGGAGAGTGTGGGTTGAAAGAAAAGAAAGAGAGAAGAGTTCCGAGACTTTAAACTTGAAATAGAAGAATTATGTTTCATATTATTGGGCATATCAGTTATCTCTCTCTCTCTCTCTCTCTCTCTCTCTCACACACAGACACACACACACACACAGACACACACACACACTAATTAAACAGAGCTCCAACCTCATGAGTTTCCACATGGGAAATGTTCCACTGGTGTGTTGGCAGTGCTGAGCTTTAATTCAGTCTATTTCTTTTTCATCCTACTGACCATGAAAGAATATAAATCTGTATAACAAGCCTGAATGTGCAGCTATAAGCCAATAATGAGCGAAACATTTATGTTGTAGCTATAAATTAAACAATATTTTGTTAACATAATGTTTAACATTTACATGAAATACATTTAGATTTTACTTTTTTGTTTATATTTTAAAACAATATAGTATTTTATTTCTTTACATATATAGCATATAAACACATTATTTATTTTTATATAGAATATTTTTATATTGTTGTAGAGTTTTTTTTCATCCTGCACAAATTTCTTTAGGAAAATTTTGTCAAATTATGAAAACCTTACACTCCAAAACTCCAAAGTCCTAAAAAAAAAAAAAAAAAGCTCTGCGTAATATCGTGTGATTCTCCATTCTCATGCCCAAATTTATATGAATTATGATCTTAAGAATAAATCATGAGAAACATACACACATTTGCTACTAAATCCATGGCTTTACACACTCACTCACTCACTCACTCCCTCAATCATTTGATTCTCTTAATAGGCTTGCGGGTAGAATGAAGCCAATCTCAGCCAATGCCGGGTGAAAGCGGGGTACACCCTGAACAGCTTGCCAGATCATCACAGGCCCTGCATGCACACAACCATTCAGACTCACACTTACACCTAGGGGGCAATCTGGAACAGAAGACATGGCCTAATGCAAAAACAATAGCATCTTTAGTAAAAATCTGGATGATTTGTCCTCAGCATAAGCCTGATGTCACCACGGGGACCATGTACAGATGAACTGTAAAGTTCTTTTGTCATGGTATCCCTGAACAGATCACACTAAGTGAAGAAAGAGGAAGGAAACAGAATCAGAACAGAACAGATCAGCAAATAAATACACTCACCTTGTTTCAAGTGACTCTGAAAATAAAACAGGAGCATAATGAAGGACCCCAGGCACAGAGCAAGAGCCATGCGGTTGATTTTGGGTTTTCTCATCTTTCTCTGCTTTTGGAGCTCCGTGCTTCATAGATACACACTGGATGAAGAGCTTGTGCTGCTCTCTGTGTGCAAGTCGCTCAGCAAAACATCCTGGAAAACCAACAGTCGCTATTCACACGGAGACTTCATCCCGGTGTGTGTGTGTGTGTGTGTGTGTGGTGCGCACTAGAGACGGCAGAGCCGTGTCTCACAAAGCAACTGCCAACTAATCAGCTGTGGGCTGGAAGGAAAGGGAAAATAGGAGTTGGCCAAATCCTTACATGGCAGCCAGAGAGCTTCCGCTGTGTCACTGGTGCTTTAGGCTTTACATCAGTGTCTGTGGAAGTCGGTGAGTAAATAGACTGTGGCAGGAAACACTGGGTGGTCAGATGGAAAGCGCACGTGAACCATAGAAGCGTGCTGTCCATCATCAGGCTCCTTCCTTTCCATTGTATCTGTAATAAATATAAACATCAAAACCAAACAGTGCAGAGGGGGGGGAACACTTTCAAATGAAACAGAACCCTGATTTTTTTAAAGGGTGCATTCATTAGTATTACATTAATCTGATATTATTATAAATCTAGAGATCACTATAATAATCCCAGCATTCATTAACTTAGTTGTACTTAACTTAAGTTAACTAATTCAATGAATTGAAATTAAAGCAGAAGTTTTGCGCTGAAGCATGGTGGTGTAGTGGTTAGCATGGCCGCCTCACAGCGGTCCAGGGTTCGAGTCCCAGGCTGCCAGGGTTTCTATATGGAATTTGCATGTTCTGCCCATGCTTGCGTGAGTTTACTCCAGGTACTCTGGTTTCCTTCCAAAGACCTTGAGATAGGCGCCAGCGTCCATGCGACCCTTATAGGATTAAGCAGTTTGGGAAATGAGTGACTTGAACTTTTTAGGATGAGCTTTTTGCCCAACATAGGGAGGTGCAGGGGGATGTAGAAAAATTTTTTAATTCCTTTTTTAAATTACTTTTACTGTGTGAAGCTGCTTTGCGACAATGTCAATTGTAAAAAAAAAAAAGTGCTATACAAATAAAACTGAATTGAATTATTACATATTATTTCATTTCTCATACCGCTTCATCCGTTTGGTCTGAAACATTTGTTTTAATGTCAGATGACAACTTTTTCGGGTCATGGAACCAAATTTTGCAGGCAATAAAACTCGTGCTCATCATTTACTCAGTAACTCTCACTCATTTGCCGAACCACTTGATCACAGGGTCATGGGAAGGCTCGAGCCTATGATCCTGACACTGAGTGAAGGCGGAGTAGACCCTGAACAGCTCAACATACCATCACACGGCCAAATCACACAGCCATTCACAGTCACATCCACACCTAGGGGCAATTTGGAACAGCCAATTAGCCTAAAGTGCATGCCATGACTGTGGGAGGGAACCGGAGTACCCAGAGAAAACCTATGCAAGCACAGGAAGAACATGCTAATCCCACACAGAAACGCCCAAGCCCAGGACTTGAACTCAGGACCTTCTTGCTATGAGGTGGATGTGCTAACCACTATACCATCGTGTTACCCCGCAACATTTACAGTAATTGAAATTTTGTTCATTTATAGATGTAAGTATATAGGCTAAAAGTTTATTATCTAAAGACTGTTTTACTCGCTCTTAAAATGATAATTTTACGACCTAAAACATTAACAAAAATAGACAAAAACTGACAAACTCACAATCACAGAGGTTGAAACCTAAATTAAACTAGTTGAAAATGAGGTGGCAGCTATTTTTTTCCAGGTGCTGTCATCAGTCATCAGAATCATCAGAAGTCTGCAAATGAGCCATTAGTTTAGATTTTTTTTTAAAAAGAGGAAATTATAATCGCAGCTGGTGGAACCAAGTTGGTGGCCACCTGCTGAAAAATCTAGATGGGTAGGGAAACAGTTTCTGAAGTTCTACTGGAAAACAATTTCTTTTGTAAAATGTACACAATAAAATTACCCTATAACTGAGTCCTTAGTTGTCCTGCGATGGCCTGGCGAGCTGTCCAGGGTGTACTCTGCCCTTACCAAGAGTCGGCTGAGATGGGCACCAGCCTCCCGCGACCCTAATTAGGATTAAGCGGTTCAGAAAATAAATGAATGAATGAGCCATAAAGTGCTGCGTCACGTTGTCATGAGATGAAAATTTCAGGTCGGTCAAGTAAAAGTATAAAGCAGTGGTCTCCAACTCTGTTACTGGAGATCTACCTTACTGCAGGTTTTATCTCACACCAAAATCTAGCACACCTCTTTGACCTGTTCAAGAACTTCTTTAAGGCAATAATCAGGTACTCGGTTGTGCATGATTAAGGTTGGAGATTAAACCTGCAGGATGGTAGATCTCCAGGAACAGGGTTGGTGACCACTGGTATAAAGGATTGTGGTGAAAACCATTTTAAATATGATCATATGCAAAGTTTGATCTGCTCTTTATGGGTTATATATTATAGAAGCATATTGCTGCTCCACCAGGTGGAAAAAGTATCTTTTTTTTCTTTTTAACTCTATGACTTGTTATAACTCTATAATGTGGAATGTTATCATGTTTAAACATGAAAATACATTTTATTACATGAAATGAACCTTGCTTGTGATAAAATTATGCTTTACTCTCAGTTTGTGTGTCTGTTAGCAGGCATAAGCAAGTTATGTGTGGATTCATACCAGAAGTGGTGTTTTGGACAAGGAAGATTCCATTAGGTTCTGGAGATTATGTAGATCAAAGGAAAAAAAATTAAGGAATTTTTTATTGTTGTGAGATTTTGATTCATATGGGAGATTGCCGGGCTTGGCAGAGGTCTCCTAGTGCTCTTGTTTATTTTGTTACAATGTAAAAACTTGATAACTTATTATGTTTTAAGATGAAACGCTTTAGCTTGTGAAACTGGTGTTTAAATGAAGTGATGGTGTGTGAGAATGGGTAAACTGGGGAAAATGCCTCATTTACACATTTTGATGAAGTGCTACTTCATGCTTGGACCGAGACATGTTGAGATTGTGCTAAAAATAAGTCTCTGTGTGCACTTTAAAACACATTTTAAAATGCATGGGGCTGTACTGGGACTCACAGATACAATAAAAAGACAATGTGTGAATTATTACTTGTTGCATTGCTAACGCTATATGTGGAAACTCATCACTCACTCACTCATTTGCCGAACTGCTTATTCCTACTGGGTACTGGGGAGACTGGTACAAATTGAAAATGTATAACATAACTTAGTGTTAAAAAAACTTATATAATAGAAGATAATAATAATAATAATAATCTAATATATATATATATATATATATATATATATATATATATATATATATATAAAGATATTTGTCTTTTTT